>OY978225.1:19234989-19302489 GCA_963854785.1 Vaccinium vitis-idaea | reverse complement strand
TGCTAACATATGTGCTCCCTTTGCAACTGTAAAACATATGTACAATATATATAAATATATGTACTCATATATTTATTTATTTATTAAATATTCCCACGCCGCTCCAAACCTATGAGCTTCTACATACTCTCGCACCTGCCCCTGTCCCAACTCCCACTTCGTGCAACTAAGCAAAAAATAGTTAAACTCTTAACAAGGCATTTGCACTAAGTGAGTTTTGGTGCAACTCTACACCAAGATTTGACTGGTATCACAATTAATTCTAAACCCTCTACTTCAAAAATAAAATAAAATTCATCCCATAATGGCATAGAGAAACATATAATCGTAATGCCTCAAATTTTCAAGTGAAAAGACTGATACCAAGCAATAAATTGATGCTAAATGTGCAAAACAAAAATTAAGAAGAAAACTATTACGTAAAGAGTGCCTACCCTAAAGATACAATTATTCTATCCTTTTTTTTTTTTTTTATCATTCCAACATCGAACAAAATACCCAAAAACAAAATAGCTAATCTCTATCTTTGTTAAAGCATCCCACTCAAAACCAATTGGCAATGAGTGGAGAGGCCGCCCAGGCTCATATACTAGCTTTCAAGGTGATAATTAACCGATGTGGGATAAATTCCAACACTCCCCCGCACGTGCGACCCCTGACTCGCACGTGGAGAGGTCAACAAAGGATTTGGAACATACGGATCACAACGAAACAAAGTGCAACTATGGCACAAACAAAGGGGAAAAGCCTCCGAAAATCTAGCTCTGATACCATGTAAAATTAGACAAAACAATCTAGTTCTGTTGTTGTGAGTTGAGTGAGTATTCTCCACCATTGTTGTGAGTTGAGTGAGTATTCTCCTCAACGACAAAACCCATCAGTCATCACTATCACCATCAACGAAACCCACGACCAGAAAATCCTAAAATCGAGTTACTGTTCTTCGCGCTACTGTTCATCGCGCTATTGTTCATTGTGGTTACTGTTCATCGCAATTACTGTTCATCAATCACTGTTCATCTCAAGTTGGTGCCTTTTTATTAAGATCGACTGGTACTCTCGTTTTTGCTGTTTTTTGGTCTCTACAACACCAAGACCACTCGTTTTTAGGTCTTATAGTTGATTGGGTTTACTCAAGTTGACTGGATTGATTCTATTTGACCTTAAAATCGACTGGACTTGCTTCGAGATTGACTGGGAGGTCGTGTTTTGCTCTCTATTGCACTAGAAGTTGACTGATTGTTCACGTTCACTGGCTCTCAGTTTGCTATTGGGTATCTGGGTGTTAATTGGCACTGTTCGACACTGTTTGAAACTGCTTGGAACCATTTGGGGACTGTTCAATACTGTTTGGACAGTATTGAGTACTATTCCACACTTCTGGAGTATTATCCGGTTATTATCTTGAGGTTCTTTAGCAGTTCGTTACCGTTTTTTCTTTGTTAATATGATGGAGGCTTTCAAAACTGCCCAGGTTGATGTTTTTTCTCAGGGAGAGTTACAAACTCTCAGGCGCCTTCTGGCGAAGCTTGATGCTCCATCTACCACCGTTTCTGCTTCCACTGCCACTGATTTCTTTGCTCACAAAGGTATTCATGCTAATGTTTTTACTGCCAATAGCTCTTCTCCCTGGATAATAGATACTGGTGCAACAGATCATATGACAGGTTGCTCATCACTCTTTGACTCTTATTCTACATGTTCTGGCAAGGATAAGGTCAGAATTGCTGATGGTTCTCTATCTTCTATTTCCGGGAAAGGTTCTATTCATTGTTCTCCAACCCTTTCCCTTTCTTCAGTTCTTAATGTTCCCAATTTTTCTATTAACCTTCTATCTGTTAGTAGTCTTACCCAATCTTTAAATTGCTCCGTAACATTTTTTTCTACCCATTGTGTTTTTCAGGAACTGGATACAGGGAAGGTGATTGGCAGTGGTAAAACACATGGTGGCCTCTACTTTTTGGAATCTGCACCTCACCCATCTCATTCACCCCGATCATGTGGTCTAGCTCTGCAAGCAGATACTGGTTCAACTCTCTCTATGTTACATCAATGGCACAGTCGGTTAGGTCATCCTTCTTTTGGGATTTTGGGAAAACTTTTTCCTAATTTAATTAAACATTGTTCTCGGAGTCAATTTTTTTGTGAAGCATGTGAGCTTGGTAAAACATAAACGTTCCTTTTATGCTCCTATCAATAGAAGGAGTGACTCTCCATTTATGGTTATCCATTCTGATGTGTGGGGTCCTTCACCTGTTACTTCTTTAAAAGGTCATCGGTGGTTTGTCACTTTTATTGACTGCTATTCTCGTGTCACTTGGGTGTATTTACTTAAATCAAAAAATGAAGTTTTTTCTTGTTTTAAATCTTTTCATGCGATGATACGCACTCAATTTGATATGCATATCAAAATTCTCCATAGTGACAATGGTACTGAGTATATAGATAAGAGTTTTCGGGCTTTTTTGGATGAAAATGGTATTATTTTTCAGACGACTTGTGTTGACACTCCACAACAAAATGGAGTTGCTGAACGCAAAAATCGTCATCTAGCTGAGGTAGCTCGCTCTCTTTTATTCACCATGAAAATTCCCAAATATTTGTGGGGAGAAGCCATTTTGACTGCAACTTATCTTATTAACCGCATGTCATCCAGTGTTCTTAACTTTAAAACTCCCCTTGAGTGTCTCCCTCGCAGTTTTCATGCCACAACTCTTCCCCCACGTATTTTTGGTTGTGTGTGTTTTGTTCATGCTCCTCATCCCTTGGGTGGCAAGTTAGGTCATAAAGCCCATAAATGTGTTTTTATTGGATACTCTCCTACCCAGAAGGGTTATAAATTTATGATCCTCATTCTAGGAAATTTGTTGTCTCTATGGATGTCTCCTTTTGGGAAACAGAGTCGTTTTTCTCTCCCTCCACTCCATCTCTTCAGGGGGAGCTTAGGCAGGAGGAAGAGATGTTTTATGGTGAGGGGGAGACAATGTTTTATAACAATCATGGTAAGGGGAAGAATGCAAAGTCTAGGGAGGAACCAATATCTGTTGAACGAGCTACACATGACATTGGTGGTGATGAGGGAGAAAGTATACAGTGACTGCAAGGGTCTAACTTAAAGACCTACACTAGCAGGAAAAAAGGAAAGTCCACCTGTGCAATACCACCTTGTCAATCACAATCACTTGCTCCAGTTCCGGACTCCTCAGCTGACTCATCTGGTAATGACTCTTCTCCCATTGAACCTCCTATTGTTAATTCTGATGAACCTCCTATTGTTAATTCTGATGATCTTCCTATTGCTATTCAGAAATGTGTTAGATCATGTACTCAGCATCCTATCTCCCAGTTTGTCTCTTATGATCGTTTATCTCCTTCGTACTATGCCTTTGTTTCGTCTCTTTCTTCTATATCTATTCCACAGAATTGGCAGGATGCACTCATAATACCTAAGTGGAAAGAAGCTATGGTAGAGGAGATGACGGCTTTAAAAAGGAATGGCACTTGGGAGCTAGTATCTCTTCCAGAGGGAAGAAACCAGTGGGATGCAAATGGGTTTTCACTGTTAAACAGAATGCGGATGGTACAGTTGAGCGATACAAGGCAAGACTTGTTGCCAAGGGTTTCACTCAAACCTATGGTATTGACTACGAGGAGACGTTTGCCCCCGTAGCAAAGATGAACTCTGTGCGAGCTCTACTCTCTTGTACTGCTAATTTGAATTGGCCTCTTCACCAGTTTGATGTGAAGAATGCATTTCTCCATGGTGAGTTAGAGGAGGAAGTGTACATGGCTATCCCACCAGGTTTTTCTTCATCTCAGACTGAGGGAAAAGTGTGTAGATTGAAAAAGGCTCGCGTTATGGGTTGAAGTAGTCACCTAGAGCGTGGTTTGGAAGATTTTCAAAGGCTATGTCGAGGCTTGGTTACCGACAGAGCCATGCAGATCATACTATGTTCATCAAGGGAGGTACTGGTAAGATTGTTGTCCTTATTGTTTACGTTGATGATATAATAATGACAGGCAATGATGTGGAAGAGATTCTTAATCTTAAGTCTAGTCTGGCTCAAGAATTCGAGATTAAGGATTTGGGTTCACTAAGATACTTCCTTGGTATGGAAGTGGCAAGGTCTGATAGAGGTATTTTTATCTCCCAACGGAAGTATATTCTTGATCTTTTGGAAGAAACGGGTATGTTGGGTTGTAGACCTGCAGATTCTCCTATCGAGGGAAATCATCACCTTAGTGCTGATATGGGGGAGCGCACTGACAAGGAGAGATATCAACGGCTTGTGAGTCGATTGATATACTCAGCTCACACTCGACCAGATGTTAGTTATGCAGTGGGCGTGGTTAGTCAATTTATGCATGATCCTCGTACTTCACACCTGGATGCAGTTTATCGTATTTTGAGGTATCTCAAATCAGCTCCAGGAAAAGGAATTCTGTTCTCTAATCATGGTCACCTACGATTGGAGGCATTTACTGATGCTGACTGGGCTGGTTCTGTGGGTGATAGACGCTCTACTTCTGGCTATTGCACTTTTCTTGGGGGAAATTTGGTGACTTGGCGAAGTAAGAAGCAATTTGTGGTTGCCAGGTCAAGCGCAGAAGCCGAGTATAGAGCTATGGCTTATGGTGTTTGTGAGCTCTTGTGGCTCCAAACTTTATTACACGATTTGGGAATTTTTGATAATGGTCCTATGAAACTCTACTGTGACAATAAAGCTGCCATAAACATTGCTCACAATCATGTTCAACATGACAGAACGAAGCATATAGAGGTTGACAGACACTTCATCAAGGAAAAGTTGAGCAAGGGGTTGATATGTATGCCTTTTGTGCGATCTGAAGATCAATTAGCTGATATTTTCACAAAAGGGCTTGGCAGCAAGAGTTTCCACCCCATTGTGTTCAAGTTGGGCTTGATTGATATCTTCGCACCAACTTGAGGGGGAGTGTTAAGTTGTGGGTGTAAATGTGTAATTAGATTGTATCTGTCTACTCGTGCAATTAAGTTAATAGTTTCGGATCATAGTGTAATTTATCTTTTTCACACTTGTATAAGTTCCACGTAATGAGAACAGAACCCTACTTTTTGCCTCTCAATTGTTTTGTCTAATTTTACAATCTTCCATATGTAGAAATAGAAAGCCCACTAGGTTCACAGCCTTTGTAAAGTCTGCCTTACTTGTAGTAGAAAGGTTCCTTACGGCTAGAGGATCCTTTATTGATAGGCTAACTTTCCATCTAGAAATCATCTTAAATTCATTGGAAACCCATTTGCTATTTGACCATTTTGCGACACTTAATAGTGAATTTTCTGTGTGTTCTAGGACAAAATTATGAACATGAATCGTGGATTGAATCGTAAATTGAAGTACACAAATGTCAATCACATGAATCTCAGATTGCTTCGCTCACTTACAAACTCAACACAAGTATCACTTGCCAAATATGCAACTTCTCAAACAATCAAAACATTACAGTGTGAGGTCTTAGTATGGACAAACGATTAAGGCAGATTTATTTTATCAGGGGTTTGTTACTACTTACTTCCAAAGTTGGTACACCACTTCCTTTTACCAGTCCATACAAGGTCTTCCCTTCGTCAATTTTCCTACTTGAATTTCTCAGTTATTCTCAATGAATAACTTATTTCAATGTTTATTAGATATTAGCATCCTATACACATTGATCTCCCTCTCCAGCTACCTCTCAACGACATCGAACTACAAAATCTTGGACATTTCTCACCGGATGGGAAACTGACATGCCAAACTAAAATAATGCATGCATCTACTGCTTCCAAGCAATGTGCCAAACCACAGGCAAAAAAAATGGGAACTAGTTTTAACTTTTCTACGATATGGTCAAACTTTGGAATGAATCATGACATAAATAATAAATCCGAGGATATGAAATGCCAAATTCAGAGCCTAAGGAAGCTTGCTTGGTACATGGGCTTACAATTCTAATGCCGCCCTTAATATTTGATGATATCATCATCTAAAATATAAGTTAAATAATACTCCCTCCATCACAATTTGTTTGCTCATTACAGGAATTCTCCAGTTTATCGAGTCAAACTCTTTGAGTTGAAAAGTGTGTAAATTTTCAAAAACACCCTTTAAGACAATAACTTAAATTTGTTGGGTTATAATTTTACAAGACTAAAGGGGCATTATTGGAACTTTGCCTTTTAGTGGTTTCTAAAACAGGAAAATTGCAAACAAATTGGGACAGTCCAAAAAGGAAACTTGAGCAAACAAATCAACACGGAGGGAGTATGAGAAACATAAGAACGCCAAAGAAAACAATGTAAGTTGTCTCATAGCATATCAAACCAAGATTCATTCAATTACCTCGGTTATCCGCGAAATTCAAGTGATAATGCAACCGAGTTGCTTCAAGCATCTTCGAAACCTCTTGCGCGGCCTCTGATGCCTTCAAGAAATGATCATCAATGTCGCCCAATATCTTCAACAAATTCACACTTGACCCCCCAACTACCTTACTACTACTAGCACTCCCTCTCCTAATATCGAGTGGGGCCGTATTCGAATGCATGAACTGTACCTTCCCATTCCCAACAGGCGTCACCATTTCCTCCTCTTCTGTCTCAAACCCTCGCGCCGACATCACTTTCTCAGGTGTCTTCATCTCAAACTCGTTAAACCTGTTGGAACATTGTAAGTTTTAGATATATTTTAGGGCAAATTTCACTAACCTCCCCTGAGGTTTCTGACACAAACAGATACCTCCCCTGAGGTTTCTGAAATGACACTGACCTCCCCTGCTTTTTTAAAACATCAAAAAGTAGCCTCCTGCCGTTAGTTTTCAGTGGATGGTGTTAACCTTTGCACGAAAAGGACCAAAATACCCTTATTAATACACTTTAATACACTAAATTAATACACTTAATGCCAAAATTACCCTCATCTAAATTAATACATTATGCCACTATTTTTTACTACAAATTATGCCACTATTTTTTGTAATATAATAAACATACATATTATATTATGCCACCATTTTTTGTAATATAATAAACATACATATTATTCTCTCCATTTCCTTGCCTATATACATGCATATTTTTCTTCCAATATCTAAAGTATTTTTTTTACATATTCACTTTTTATTTGAATTGCTTCGATTTAATTGATGTCGTGAGCGACAATGTATTGGAAACTTGAACTCACCATGTAAAATAAAATGTTGCTATACATATATAGCGAAATAAGCACGTATACATATAATTAAAAAAACATGAACTAAAATTGAGAAATGTTTGAAAAGACAAAAAAAATTATACAAAACAAACAAGAGAACTTTTTAACAAAGACAGACAATAATTGCAAAAAGATTATTACCTCAAATCGCGCCCTAGTGAATGAGATAGTTGTGGTGGAGTTTAAATGACGAAATAAAAAAAAATCCTTGAGCATAAACTCTCTTTGCATTTATTTGCTTAATAAATACGAAATTGAGAAAACAAAAAGAATTTTTTTATTATACTCCTCGAAAAGTAAAATCTTATAAAGTCCAAACAAGACAAGTAACGCAATTTTTTGATGCATAATTTGTCTTTAATATGAATTTGATTCTAACGAATCTATTTTTTTATTTTATTTCATTGATCATTTTGTTTGCGACAAACAAAAAAAATAAAAACACTTGTTAAAATTATTTTATTAATCGTTGAAAAGGGTATTTTTGGTAGTTTTCGCGCAAATGTTAACGCCATCCGTTGAAAACTAACGGCAGGGGGGTACTTTTTGCTGTTTCAGAAAAGCAAGAGAGGTCAGTGTTATTTCAGAAACCTCAGGGGAGGTATCTGTTTGTGTCAGGAACCTCAGGGGAGGTTAGTGAAATTTGCCCTATATTTTATTATAGAGATGCATCTTTTAACAAAATGTGTGACTTTTAGTAATGTATGAAAAGACATGACTATTGTGGTATGGTGTTTAGAGTCCTAAAAAGATAGGATCACCCCACTTTGATTTAAATTATTGTTGGAAATTTGTACATTTCAAAATCAAAGTGGTATATTGTTACAGGGGCATGTCTTTTAACAAAGAGATGTAACAAAGAGTGCCACCCACATTGTTTTCCAGAACAAGTCTTTGAGCTCCCTTATATCTCTATCATATTCTATATTTTATGGCCAATCTGATTCAGTTCAACCTATCGTGTAGCGTAGGGTGTTGGGACAAACATCGAGATCTATGGGTTGTATAGTGTATTCCGCTGTTAGAACTCACACGAAAGGAGGCATAGTTCACCAAAGGAGGCTAATATCTCCTAAAATAATACCAGAGGAGGCAAACATCCCTTTTAGGACACTCTTTGATTTCACAAGCTATTTACTTTGGTCTAATCTTATATCTTTATGTTTTACCATGTTGTACTAATAAAACACTAAACAATAACAAATGTCATCATCAAACATTAAAATCACCTGTCGTCATTCTGCTCGTTTACGTCATCCGATTCACTCAGCGACAGCCCCAGCATGTCGACATCAAAGAAGTAATCCCAAGCCTTCATATCCGGAAGTGGAGGCGGCGGCTCCGGCGTCCGATTCTGCCGCCGCCGCTGCTGTAAATTTCTCTGGTTATTCACGACGTCATCGCTTTCCTCCTCATATTCCTCATCTTCAGCAATAGCAACGCTCTTCATCTTCCGATTCGCCTTCGGCACCTTAAACTCCGGTATGGTCACCGACCACTGGATCGGCGGCGTGATCGGGGAAAACATCGGTAAAGGCGGCGGAGGGGGCAGCGGCGGCAGAGTAACTCCGCGCCGTAGTTGTGGTGGTGGTGGTGGTGGTGGTTTAGGCCGTCGTTATCGTTGTTCTCGGCTTCGCCTTGGGCGTAGTCACTAAGGGCGGCGCCGGAGTCTTTCAAGGCGATGGCGTAGCCTGATTGGCCAGCGGCGAAGGCGTTTCGAGAGGCAACAGCTTCTTTCATGAAGTTACGCCGGTCTTTGCACCTGGATACGGATTCCTTGTTGTCGATCTTCGATTGCGCACAACCCATTGTGCGTTAATTTTCTAGGGCTTGAAATTGGAAGGTTGTTGACGAGAGACACAGTTATGGAACGGAACTTGTGCACATTACATATATCGAGGTGTTTGTATGGGAATGCGTATGTTGGCTTGGAGAGAGAGAGAGATAGCTAGGGTTTACACACACAGAGAGAGAGAGAGAGAGAGAGAGAGAGAGAGGAGGGTGGATTGGAGTCGAGTGAAGGAGGCATGAACGAAAAAGAGAAACTGACAAAAACGAGGGAGGACAGAAGGGGTGCACGCGCTGAAGAATTTGATTGGGACGGTACGCGCAGGGTTTTGAAAGCGGGGTGTAACGGTCACATTTTTGGAGGCAGAAAACGACGTCGGCGTGCATTCTTCGCGTTTTTTTTTTAAACCTTTGTTTTCTTCAGATATTGGACGTTGGAGTGCGTTGTTAAGTGGTTTCCCCATGTCTAAAATTTTTTTGGTTGCCAGAGTGTATATTGTCACTTGAAATCCAAGCATGATTCAAGTCATTCAAATGCGTTTTAGACGGCCCCCATTGATTTCCTCTCTCTCATCTCACCCAATCACTCTCGTTCTCTTCTTTTTCTCTCTCGAAAATCCAAACTGTGGGATCGCATTATGGACTGCTGAGATTGACGAGTGAATATCACGTGTGTAATATCCACCCAGCACTGAAAATTTCTCCCCAATGTCCTTATGCACCACATATTTCCGTATTGTTTGTACGTATAATACTGGATCTCACGAAAATAATAGTTAAAAAAAATGTTAGGACTTCACGTAGCGGTGTGCTACAAGACCACCAAACAGTTTTGGATCTCCTTTCAGTCCTTTGGTTTGGAATTTTTTTTTTTTTTTCAATTTCTTGACCCGGGTGGTTTGGATTGTTAAATCACGCTACTGTTGTGTTTGACTGTAAAATTGTAAAATCAAATATCAAAGCGTACATTCTGTGGGAATAATTCAAACCTTTATCCTATTTGGGATCGGCTCGCCTCCAGACCTTATCCACCAAACCCATCCGAACTTAATTTTTGTGGGCTCCATTGTTTGCCTACAACAGTGATCTTTTGAAATCTTAATCGGCCATTACTAAAAATATATGAACAATTTGTATAAATTTGTCAATTTACATTAGCTTGAATAAAAACTATCCATTTTATACATTTCTTTTATATGTTACCGATGACGGATTGAGTTGAATTTTCTATTCAAATGTTATTAGCGAGAAGTGCATGATCAACGGTTTAGATTACTGTTGTGGGTCGTACTGAGGCCCAAAAATAGAGTTTGGCGGGGTTTGGTGGATAAGGGGTGTGGAGGCCTCATAATGAAATCTTTATTGATTTTTCAAAAATTGAGTTGATATTTTTATTGGCAAAAAAAAATAAAATAAAGTAAAATAATAACGTTCATTTAGTAGGGTGGTCTATCCAAAAAAATATTCATCTATATATACACACACACACCAATGATCCAGTCAAGGATCCCGAATTGAAGAAAAATGGGTGTTTTTAAGGTTTTAAAATGTGTTTTTGCATAATCTGAACCGTCCAATGTGTTTAAAACGTGTTTTAAATGGTCCCAACAAAAAATCATAAAAAAATAACCAGGAAGGGCTTGATCCGAGCAGTTTTTCACAAAAACTGCGCATATACAGTTTTATACATTTTTATGAAAAAATGCTTGGATCAAGCCCTTCCCAGTTTTTTTATTATTATTATTTCTCACGAGGACCCTTAAAAATACATTTTAAACACATTGGGCGGTGCAGATCATGAAAATTTGATCTAGAATTGTGAGTCCAGGAATTAGGGATCCCAGACTAGAAAATGACTATATATATATACACACACACACACATACATACAAAAAATATTTCAGTATAAATAATGTTGGGCCTAGATTGACGAGTAATTATTTTATGGTCTAAGGGCATCGCCATATGGTGCCCAACACTCTTATTCACCACATATTTTCTAGGTCTATAGAAATGTGTAGTGAATAAAGATGTTAGATTTACCCCCCAAAAAAAAGATGTTAGGGCACAATGTGGCGATACCCAAGACCATGGAATAATTGGTCCAAGGACATTCTTTCACTAATAAAATTTTGCTCTGGCAATTCCAATAAGTAGCGTTCATACTGGTTATGGTGATAAATTGAAAATTATATCCCTGCAGGCTGTTGGGATCCATTTAAGGGATACCCCTCCCTTGAGGACCGGTTCAGGGGTGAGCATAGTAAACCCACGGGCTTGGGTAACCCTCTGGGCTGAAACAACCCACCCCCCCAAAAAAAAAAAAAGAAAAAAGAAAAAAAAAAGTCATCAATTATATATAAATCTAATTATATAAAAAGCTTCTAATAAGAGTGCAATGTACTCCCTTTGTTCGATGGCATCCAGATGGTGTATATGTCTTCTGTTAGTTTAGTTCAATTCCCAGTAGCTACTTTTAATTTATGGCTTATCCCTTTCTTTACAATTCTTGTTTCTGTTCTTTTTTCAACACTCCTTTTCCAATTTTTCTCTACTCCATTTGCTATCCCAATAAATCTAGAACCACACTTAAAATACACAACCAAATAAAAAACACTCTCGAAAATGTATGAGACCACATAAATTGGTGGTGTTTTATGTGGTTGCCACATATTTATGTGTGTGTTTTTATAAACGTATATTCATTTTGAGTATAAAGACACTCCTGTGATTTTATTTTTATTTTTTTGTGTTTATATGTTATAAATTTATAATTGTATCTTCTTAGTTTGATCTTTTTTTAGAAAGGACTCTTGAAGATATAGGGTGCTCAATATTAAATGTTTCCTGGGCCTCTACAATAACTATGGAATTTTAGAATTTTTTTACTTGTATATTTTTATTTTTTATTTTTTATGACTTAATATTAAGTGGGCAACCAAGCAAGGATAGAACTTGGGCAACCCAAACCTCCGGGCCTGCCTTGCCTCCCTCCATCCGGTTGTTATTTGCAACCTCAGCCTCACCAAGTGTGAGATAAGATTAATGATTAGGTTGAGTTTTCTGCTTTTAGCACTCCCGATTCTCATCTGGTAAAAACAGCATAGCGATTTTAGCAACTTGCTTTTAGCAAAAAGAGTATGTGAAAGAAAATTGGGTTTTAGCGAAGCTTTTAGCTAATGGAAAACAAATGAACTTTTAGCAACTTAGCTTTTAGCACATTTATGGAAAATTGGATTTTAGCAATCGGTGCTAAAACTGTCACGCCCACAATTTTAATAACCAAAATATAAACATAATCCACGTAGCATATGTCAAAGTCATACACATCTCCATAGAAAAGTCATAGTCAATTATACAATTCCAAAGTCAAAGTTTAAATGAGTTACTAGCCAAGGGTATGCATAAATATCAAGGTCTTAAGGTTATTACATGAGTTGAAATAGTCAAAAGATTGATAGAATTAAAGTTACAAAATCATCTCCCAAAAATGTACTAAGTATGGAGAGGATAAAATAACTTCATGATCAAATAGCTTCATGTCAAACATCCACACTCCAAGCATTCATCTCATGTGCCTTGCTGAGTACCTGAAAATGATAGGGTGAGCTCACTAGCCCAATAGGAAAACCATTATACTAACGCTAGGTGTATAAAAATGATAAGAACACCGGAATAGGAAATGACTTGAATGAAATGAGCAATGTATGATATAGGAAGCTAAAACAAGTGTTAAGTGACCACAAGGTACCCAAGTGTCCAAAAGTGTGTCCAAGTATCCAATTTTCACCAAAACTCTATGGTAGTCATAAAACACTTCATTTTCAACATTTCATAAAAATATCCATTTGTTTTTAATAGGGAAGTAATCCCTCTGCCGGATTTCGTGTGCTCCGTGCACCCCTGCCGGATTTCGTGGGCTCCGTTGACCCCTGCTGGATTTCGTGGGCTCCGTGCACCCTTCATAAAACCATTTTCATCCATTCATAGCATATCATTTCCCAAAACATTTACATGCATCACAATTTGTTCAAAAAGCCACAATTTTCGCCAAACGTGTCAACCAACTCAAAAATAGTATGTGTCTGATACGTATAAAGAAGTGCTAAATAAAATCACGTGTTTAAATCTTGGTTTAAAGGTTTCAAAGTGAATTTGAGGGTTATCATGATGCCAAGGTCGATTATATGAAGATATGAGCGATCGGGAGTCAAACGGGCATCAAGGAACGATCCGAGACAAAACCGACAAAATTTGTGCTTGCTGGATTTTTCGCCCGGGCAGTCGGGGTAGATTCTGGGCATCCGAAAAAGTCAAATTTTCACCCCTTTGGGTGTGGAATTTCAGCCCAAGTCCTATTTTGATGATTTAAGCATAAAGTTGAGATGTCAAACAACAAACAAACATGGAGGGAGAGTAAATCCACTATCAATTGAGCATTTCAACAAGTAATTTCATAGATCAAGCTCAAAGTTGGAAGAAAACCCATTTTAATGGAGAACACTACAAAATTGGAGAAATTGTGAGCCAATACAAGAGTATGTGTAGTAAATCAACTAAATACAACTAGAGGGAGTAGAAATTTGTTCCCTACCTCAAGGATTGAGCTTGAAATGAGTAGGAAATGCAAAACCCTTGCCTTTGAGACACCCCAGCCGGAATAGGTTATCTCCAAGCAAAATCACTGAGACCCGGACTCCAAAACACGCGTAGAAGTAGGATATGAGGTTGAATCTTGAGTTTGGGGAGTGAGGGGTGGATTTTGGTGAGGATTTGAAGAAAATGTAAGAGAGAATAGAGAGGGAGAGAGAGCCGACCAAAATAAAAGAGAGAGGGGACTGATTTTTTGTTCAAAAAAGAAGGCTTACACTTGTGTATATACACACACCCCTTTGCACTTTCACCCCTTAAGTTCCAAATGCATTTTAAAGACACCCAAAAGCATTCTACTACTATTACATTGACCCACATTACATTTTAGAACATTCCTCACATTTCCCCAATATTATTTCCGGAAAATTATATAAAAACACGAGTCCTTACATTCTACCCTCCTTAGAAAAATTTTGTCCTCAAAATTTGAAACAACAATGCACTCCCATCCACTACATGCTCAT
Source organism: Vaccinium vitis-idaea (assembly GCA_963854785.1). Classification (NCBI taxonomy): domain Eukaryota; kingdom Viridiplantae; phylum Streptophyta; class Magnoliopsida; order Ericales; family Ericaceae; genus Vaccinium; species Vaccinium vitis-idaea. Next base: position 19,288,352 of record OY978225.1, on the reverse strand, counting down.
GCATGTTATGCAATATGTATTCAACTCTTAAACTTACAAAATGCATAACTTAAGACATGTACTCACATAGCTCAAACGGAAAACAACTCCGGGTGTTTCTCTTTCATCTCGTCCTTTCTTTCCCACGTTGATTCCTCACTACCGAAATTGTTCCATAAAACCCGCACTAGTCGAATTGTCTTACCCCTTAGCGTTTTCTCCTGCGAATCTATAACCCGTAGCAGTTTCTCCCCCTAAGATGCATCGGCTTCAAGCTCAAGTTCGGACCACTCTAACACATGCAATGGATCCGGTTCGTATTTCTTCAACATGGATACATGAAACACATCGTGTGTACCCGACAATCTCGGCGGTAAAGCTAATCGGTACGCGGCTTCCCCAACCTTCTCAATAATATCAAACGGCCCAGTGTAACGAGGAGATAACTTACCCCCTCGCCCAAAACGAGTCAAACCCCGACGTGGTGAAATCTTGAGGAACACGTGATCCCCCACATCAAACGATAACGGTCGTCTACGTCGATCAGCATAGCTCTTTCGGCGACTTTGAGCGGTCAACAAACGTTGGCGAATCACTTTAACTTTCTCGATCGTTGCCTCTTGTGTGGCTTTGAGCCTCTTGCGAATCAATCCAATCGTTTCGGCTGTTTTGGCTACCAATTCGAGCCCCACTAATGTCGCTTCTCCCAATTCGGTCCAACACACGGGTGATCTACACGGCTTCCCATATAAGGCTTCATACGGCGCCATCTCGATACTCGATTGATAACTATTGTTGTACGCGAAATTCAAGTGCCGAACGAGTGGATCTTTAAGATTTGAGGTAGAATGAGGTGGAAACCCAAAGATTTGATTGAGATTGAAGAGAGAGATTAGATAGATGAATCTATGGTTTAGTTCAAGGGTTGGGGGTGAAAAATGAAAAATGAGTAAAGGGGTCCACGATCAGAATTTTTTTGAAATTTGTCAGTGGGTACCGGTCCAAACTTTTTCTTAGAACTGGTTTAAAATGCTACTGACTTGAAAGTACAAAGTTTGAAGTCAACCCCCGAGCAACCAACACAACCCCGACACCCCTAAATCATCTCACAACAACATAACACAACCCCTAACCATCCATCGAACTTCCGGTACACTAAGGTACATACACATATACATCAATGAAAACATAGTTAAACTTTTTTTCGGGTAATTTAGCTTGAAATTAAAAGTGGTTAATCGAATGTACAGCCTACAAGGGGCATACCCCAGGAAGGACAAAATGAAGAAAAAAAAAAAAGAAAGAAAGAAAAGTGCGTGGTCCCCAGCACAACCCGCCAGGGTGGGAAAATAAGAAGTGCGGGCACATCCCGCTCGGCATAGGTGTAAATAAGCAAAAATGCAATAAATGTAGTAGATAATTGTTCTAACGCCATGCACAACCCGCAAGGCTAGGATAATATCAAAAGCATGCGCACAAATGGATAACATGTTGTGGGTCTAAAAAGAGGCCCCACTGTATGAAATGTGAGTTAGCTCGTGCTCGCGTCGGCATCAGAGGGACATGAGCACGAGCATGCTTAATAGCCATAACTAAGTGGTGATATATATGGAACAACCAACCCTCAACAGTGGAAACAACAGTAGCTGAGCAACCCAGACCAAATGAGATAAGCCTCTAGCAGTTCGGCAAGCAATATACCCAAGGGAACCCTCCCATAGAACCCTTACACTGAACACAAGCCTAATTTGCTACTCGCTCCAAACATCGTAGTCTAGGCTCCCAAGACATCAGGCTTCCTCTGTTTTCGGTGACTGTCCATCTTGGTTGCAGATGAGGTTCGATCCAAAGTAAGAGTACCCCGCAGTGATATCAAATAGACAAGGATAGGACTAAGGACAGGTGGAATCCCTAGTCAAGCTAAAGATCTTGATAGACAGAGTAAGCCCTAGAAGATACCTCCTAGACCAGAGAAACCAAGGCCACCACTATGCAACATCCATCGGTGATCTCCGCCCTCGGACCCTGAATACACACAATCAACCACAAGGTGCAACTATCTCGTCCGTCATTCTCCACATACGGTAACATAAAAGTGCCCCCTGTAACAATGGAGACAACAAATGCAGAGCAGCTCAGACCAAATGAGATAAGCCTCAGGCAGTTTGGCAAGCAATAAAACCACGGGTACCCTCCCAAAGAACCTGTACACTGAACACATGCCTAGTCCGCCACCCGCTCCAAACATCATAGTCCAAGCTCCAAACTCATCATCCCTCCAAAGTTTCCAGCAGGAGAAAATAGATCCATAAATGTGTAAGTTAACTCACTGGACGAACTAACTGACCCTCAACTGTGGAAACAATAGTGACAGAGAACCTCGAAACAAGTGTGATAAGCCTCTGGCTGTTCGGCAAGCAATAAAACCCAAGGGAACTATCCCCGAAGAACCCTGTACTGAACACATGCTTACTACACCACTCGCTCCAAACACCATGATCCAAGATCCAAGGTCAACATACATCCACAAATATTGGGTCGATAACAGTCCACCTAGTGAAGTGCAATTAATGATGAAACATGCCCATAAGGACATACATGATCTGCCAACTAGAATGCCAATACTTGATCCAAATTATCCGATGCATGGCTTAAGTAGCAGCAGTGGTCCACGTGATGCAACTGAGTAGCTTTCGAAAAATTGACCCAAGTCCATATTTGACCATAGAACATCAGATCCCCTCTCTCATGAGTACAGCTGTGATCCACAAAATAAAGCTAAAACCAAAACCAGATTCAACCTCGGTTTTCAAATACCAGTTTATGATATACCCAGTCTCGGTTTAGCATGTGAGAGCCACGCTCTTTTTCCCAAATGAGAATCGGGGACCCAGTAGCAGCAGATTTACAAAATGACAAGGTGCTCGATAAAAACACTGAGATTTTTTTTTTTTGGGTAATTTAGCGTGAAATAAAAAAGGAGGCAAAAGAATATATAGCCTACAAGGGGCATACCCCAGGAGGACGAAACAAAAGAAAGAAAACAAAAACAAAAAACTAAGCCAAACGGCTAAGAGTGAGAGGAAGGCCATAAGGCTACATGGGGAATAATAAGGGAAGCTAGCGAAAACATGGACTAGCTGTAAATCTAAAACATAACCATAACTACAAAGCATCAACTTAAAAACTCTGCAAAAGGAGCTAAACTGCATTAACAATAAGCGTAAAAAGAACACTTCACGAATTCAACTTGTGGACAAAACAACTTGCATGAGCAACTTGCATGGACAGGACACGAGAAGCTTGCCAAAACAACTTGCATTAACAGGACACTTCAGCACAACTTGTGGTCAATCTTGGGGATCATTGGACCTAGTCCAACTTGCATAGCAAAGGGAATTGATTCCCAGCTTGAGGTTTTCGCAATACAAGCTGCAAAGTAAGCATATGATGCCAGCAACCTGTTAACGGGAGGACGCCCCCCTCCCAAAGGGGGAACAATCAAGCCTAGGGACAGCCCCCCAAGGCTAGGCCTAAACTAAAAGTGCAGCCAATTCCTAGAAAAAATTGGGCAGAGTTTCGTTTGAAAATTGAGCAACCCAAAAACAAAGATATCCTGAAACAACCTCAAACAGCAGCTACAAACTGAAGCTAACTAAATGGACAATACTGAATTGTAGGCACTACAATGAAAGTACGATGAGAGATAGTTCACAGACACAAAACAACTGCAGAATACAGCAGTGATGCATGGGAAACAGTAGCAGAATGCAGCAGATCTGACCGAGAGGTTTATCAACTAACACAGGAAATGTAAACATTGGAAATGCTCACTGGACAGCAATCCGATTAACAACGGCACTGCCCCATAACACGGCAGCCCCTCAGACAGCAGGGTAGCAGCAATATGGTGTAATATAACATGTAAAACCTTGATAACACAACTGATCAGGAACAGCAGAGCAATATAGAAGCTCACGGCTACAGTATCCGAAATAGGGCAAACAGAAACACTGTCAAAAACTCTTACGTAGCAGAGTTCAACACAGCAAGCAAGTAGCTCACATAACACTGCTCACGGCTCAGGAAACAACAATCATAGCACGAGCAACAATGTACACCAGACACTTGCACAATCATTGCACGAGAAAATAGTAACCAACAATAACAGCCATGTACAGTAACAGTACCAGCAGCAAATGGTAAAGTAATAACAGAATTCAATGCACGAGCAACACCACAGCAGTATACTGAACACGGACACAACACTGCCCACAGTATACTGCTCACGGTGAATTCAACAAATGAATCTACCCAATGAAAGTATTATATCCAGTGAATCCAGCCAGCAAATCCCTAAAATTTATGACTTCACTACAACGCCCTCGGGGCCTCACGTCTCCAATATCACTCACTAGGCTCCGAACTCCCTCAACTCTCAGTATATCCCCAATATCACATTATGTCACTCACAAAGGAAGGAGGTGGTGGATCAAACACACAACTCACTTGGATTTCACTCCTTTAAGTAGTTCACACAACTCAAATTAGGATTTCAATGAAAATAGTAAGCCACCAAGGCTTTTCACCAGGTATCAACATGTGAGGAGAGATAGTTACCCATGAGTATGCATACCATTCTTCAAGGGACCTACCTTGAGGTTGTGAGTGAAATGGCAGTGCTTGTATATATAGAAGTAGTAGCCGGATATCTCAAGGTACTTGCACTGATTGCATACACTTGGCCTGACTGCATAGTATCCATTGCACTGATTGCAAAATGACCTGCAAACATAGTGACCTGTAGCAGCTGGAACTGAAATTAGCATTAGCAATCAATTTGATTTTTAAGATTGAAGATCCCATTCTCTGAGAAGCCATTGGGATTGGTGCCCTTGGGGAAGTTTCCTTAGGGACATCAACCTATGTCTAATCAGAGTACGGATCTTATGGATTACAACCTGCTCAGAGCATGTTACATTTTGAAATTTCCTGTAGTTTCTTTCAATCCAAATTTGATAAATTGATACGGTGAAAGCCAATTTGGTCATGAGAACCTTTAATGATTTTCCCTTCATGGAAGATATAAAGGAAATCCAGTCAGTCCAAGACTTGGAAGGCCAAGCCTCATAAAGAAGGGCAGTGATTTGATTCCACACCTGAGAGGTGTAAGGGCAGTTGAAAAATAAATGATCATGACTCTCTTGGTCGGGACAGAAACTGCAGCAAGAGCGTGCTTTGGTCCCAAAAGTGACCAATCTGTCCTCCGTACACAACCTATTTTGGACAGCCACCCACACAATGAGGCTACATTTGGGTATGTGCCCTGGAAACCACAAGCAATGATGCCATTGAACTTTAGGGAAATGGGTTCTCAGGTGATCCCACATGGATGCAATACTGTGAATTCCATTAGGAGTGAGAAGCCATCTATTGGTGTCAGCAGTCCCATTAGGCTCAGGGAGAGTATACAAGGTGGATCTTATCTCATTGAGTTCAAGAGTTTGAGTAACTGGGAAATTCCATTGAGAGTTCCTAATGATAGCAGAAACTTTAGACTCCCCGGGAAGGCCAGAGTCATAAAGCAATCTGGAACCAAATTTCTCAACAAGTGGTCCAAGAGGGTGCCAGTTATCAAACCATAGAGAAGTGTTCTCTCCATTACCCACTTTGATGTGCGGATGTACAATAGGCCTTAGATTCAGCATTTTCCTCCACACCCATGATGGGGAGCTAGGCATCTTAATTTCCCAGAAACTTTTCCCTTTCAATAAGTAGGATTTGATCCATTGGCACCACATGGACTGTTCGCCACCTGAGATGAGGAACCAAATATGTTTAGATATGGCAGCTTTATTCCATGTGTGGATGGACTTAAAACCCAAACCACCCTCTTGCTTTGGAGAGCAAAGATGATCCCATGAGACTTTGGCTCCAGATTTTTTTAAATCAGGACCAGACCAAAAGAAGGCTCTCAAGATGGTTTCAACCTCCTTGATCACTCTCTTGGGCAGAATGAAAATAGAGGACCAATAAGTTTGCATGGAAAAGAGGACACTCTTGATGAGCTGTACTCTACCAGCATAGGTGAGATCCCTATTTGTCCAGGACTTGGTTCTAGAAATGATCCTGTCCACAAGCGGCTTGCAATCTAAATGTTTAAGCTTGGTGGACAAGAGAGGTACACCAAGATACCTAATGGGGAGGGATCCCTCTATGAAACCAAGAGTAGTAAGGATACTCTCCTTAGTTGTGGAATTAACTCCAGAGAAGAATATATTACTCTTACTAGGGCTGGGAGCAAGACCAGAAAGAGATCAAACTCATGGAGGGCACTTTGAATATGCTTGATGGAACTTAAATCCCCTTTACAGAAAATCATAAGATCATCAGCAAAACAAAGATTGATTATATTATTTTGATCACATTTCCAATGGAAGTGGAAATCAGGTTGCTGAGCTTTCTCTTTCAAAATGCAGGTCAACAACTCCATAACCATTACAAAAAGGTAGGAGGAGAGGGGATCTCCTTGACGAAGACCTCTAACACTGAGAATTTGTTAACCCATCCACAACTAATTTACACAGAATTGATGAACAAACTTGCTTAAATTCGATTTTCGATCCAGAGCCATGTAACTAAGGATGAAAATTGGTGATTACAATTAAGAACCCAGATCGGTACTAGAAAAATCAACAATGAACAACCAATATCCAGACCCAGAACTCATGTTCACCGCTAATGAGTTTCTGGTAAACAGATTCCAGTACAAAATTGATGGGCCAAAATGAACAATTCGACCCCTGTAATCGAGACCCGGAAGACAGGGTCCTCTATAGTTCTAGATTGACAATTGAATCAACACACAAAATATATCAAATATGAACAGATCAAAGCCAACTCGACTGTAGTTGGTAAACGGATAAAAATCCGAGATCCGCAGAGTTCAATCTCAAAAAATAGATATAGAGTGACAATAAATCCATATCACCGAATACCAAATTGAAAACAAGGCATTGTAAACCAACCTTGAAACTGTAGACCACCATGCTTATTTTCTGGGTTCTTGGCGTGAAGATTCTGCGACTGTAGTTCGCGAATCATTCCCCAGATCGCATCTGGAATTCTGGATATACGGTTTTGAAGCCCCTCTGAACTCTGCATGTCGGCCAGATGAAACCCATTTGAAGGGCCGAACTCGATCCCCAGGACGCTCAGGATCTACGATAAGAACTCCAACAGCGGTTGAGTCCCGTTGATGGTCAGTCCTTTAAGACTTTCTGTCCGATCCCCTTTTGAAAACCCTCTGAACCTCTGCGTTGAGAAGTCGACCGGAGGAACCCCATTTGGAGAAGGTGAGCTCCACGGGTTTGCTGAAAAGTTGGGTTTAGAGATAGGAAACTCAAATCCCCTTTTTTGTAGCATAAAGTGCTATGCGTAGAACTGGACGAGATTGAAGATTGTGGATACTTGAACCCCATAGATCTGTAAACAGATGGTTGGGGCAAATAAAAAAATTTCAGCTGATTTTTGGGGTGGGGGAGTGCATTCTCTAGAGAGAGAAGCTCTCAACCCCACCCTAACCATAACTTGAAAAGTCCATAGTTAAACTGGCATTAGGATTCATTCTCATTTATCAAACTAACGAAAAAATGGAATTTAAATACATTGGTCTTTATGCAAATAATCTATTCATTATCTTTTTCACTTAAAAATTTCTCTTAACATTTTTCCTTGGAGTTATCTTTTTAATTTGAGACCTAGCCTGTATATACTCATACCTAATTGCTGCTATTGTATTCAATGTACTGCTGCTGCTCATTGCACTGTTGCTGCCTCTCAAAGTGATGTTGTTACTGCTGCCTCTCAAAAGTGCTAGTACCTTGTTATACATATTAGGAAGTTCAAGTTCCCATGTTTTGTGGGAGTTTCTGGCCCTACTGTTAGTAGGTCTAGAAACTCCCAAGTTTAGTCACTGTATGTAACTACAATTTCCAGTCCAACCTGTGTTGGCTTTTTTATTGTTTTATTTTCTTTTATTTTCTTTTTGTCCTCCTGGGGTATGCCCCTCGTAGGCTGTATATTCTTTTGCCTCTTTTTTATTTCATGCTAATTTACCCACAAAAAAAAAAAAATTTGGTGACCCTATCCTCACGACTGCCTCACTCTTAGGACTTGCACATCTAACAGAGCTTCAAGCTTGGGTGGCCAGAGACAGGATGCTCAAATGCAGATAAGCAAGGACAAAATACTAATTGAATTTTTCTAAGTTTCAAAAATAATTTACAGATTAATTTGGTCTAACTCAACAATAACCTACTTAGCTCTGATACCAATGGGGGGCGGAAGCACAGACATAGTAGAAGAGCAGGCCAGAGCAGACAGACTAAATAAATTAAGCAAAAAAGAAGGAAAGAAAACACTTATAGGAATTTGACACGTAAAGAAAACACGATTATATATATATACAACAAATATCCAATAAGGGCTCCCTTACTTTCTACGGTGTGGGATTTTTTGTTTGGGATCGAATTTTGACGATCCGAACCGTTAGATGTCTTTAAAACTTGTTTTTAAGGTCTAAGGCGAGGATTAGTAAAAAAAAAAAAAAGGGAAATTTATCGAAAAACCGTTTTTTTTTTTTTTTTGTGGGTAAATAAGCGTGAAAATAAAAGGGGCTAAACGAATATACAGCCTATAAGGGGCATACCCCAGGAGGACAAAGCAAAACAAAGAAAGAAAGCAAGAGAAGCAAAACGGAAATGAGGGAGGCCAAGTGGCTACATTAGGGAAGGGAAGAGTGTTTCCCTTTCATCTACAAGATGAGGGAGAAACACCCGAATGAGGATTACAAAAGGGAAAACCCAAAAGCTAACCCCTAAAACAAAGCTAGGTTCAGTAATAAAAGCTTAACTTAGACTAATACAACATGAACTTATACTAATACAATATAAACTGGAGATCGGACTTGAACTTGTGGAATTTCTCGGCCTGATGATGCACGGCCTGATGAGTCTATGCTTGATGATGCTCGCCTTATGATGCACGGTCTGAAGCAGCGATATGCCTTGTACTTGGACCTTGAACTTGGAACTTGGATTTGTGCAAACATTGAACATGGAACATGGATATGCATTTTATCGGCTTGAAATGGGCAAGCACACTTGGGAGGAAGCCCCCTCCCCAAAGGGATCACACATGCCTAGGGACAACCCCTAGGCTAGGTTAGAAAACATGGGATTTTTTAAAAATTTTGGCAGCACCTTGTTTAAAAATACAGCAGCCCAGTTCTGAAATTGACTCATTATCAACAACAGTAGATACTAGCAGCACTGCTCAATGTCATAGCAGCATTATGGTAGGACACGAGTAACAATAAGCATCACTCTGAATGTACTGAAATCCAGGAATAACCACAATGTGCAATCGGGACAGCAGCAGTAAATAGCATAGAACATTGACAAGTACAGATGCAGCAGCAGTACAGTGACAACGTATCCATTCAGACGTGCAACAGCAGTAACAGGATAATTCTGGACAGATTCCAACCAGTAACAGATACAAACTGGACAGATTCCAGTGTAGCTACAAGAGTGGAATAAGAAGAAAAAAAACCGTTAGATGTCTTTAAAACTTATTTTTAAGGTCTAAGGCGAGGATTAGTAAAAAAAAAAAAGAAAGGAAAATTTATCGGAATGGTCCCTATAGTTTCACCCGAGTCTCGATTTGGTCCCTCTATTTTCAATTTCACTCTAACGAACTCTGTAGTTTCAATTTTGGACGAATTAAGGCCAATCAATAACTGACGCTATAAAAAGTGACGGAAATCCCAATTTGGGGGTTTTTTAGGGGCAGACCTGTCATTCCCCCCTCCCTCCTACCCAAAACCAAAACCCCAACAGAATAGGTCTCGTCTCTCTCTCACATCGTCTCTCTCTCTCTCTCACATCATCTCACATCGTCTCTCTCTCTCTCTCTCCAACTATCAATGCACTGATCTAATCGTTGCCCATGTCTAAAGGGATCAGATCATCACCTACTGCGGTGGAGTTGTAGTGTCCGGTGGTGGAGGTTACGGTGGATTTGATGTTGTTGAGGTCGATGCCGACGTGGTTGTTATCTGGGTCATTGATTTGAGTTTCGGCCGATGTCGAATTCGACAGCAGTGAGGGGGGAGGGGGATGGACAGTGGGTGAAGAGGCCGAGGTATTGGCCGGAGAGGGCGGAGACAAGTCCGAAGCTTTTTGAATCTGGATTTTGGGGGTATGAACAGAGGCTGTACATAGCTTTTTGAACCGGAATTTTGAACGTCTAAGGCAGTTTTTGTTAATTCTTGTGACCATTTTTTACTATTATAATTGGTTTTATACCAATCTGCAGTTAGTCACTAGAACAGAGTTGCTTTTGATATACAACATTGGATTAACGTGTTTAGTTGGTATAGTAGTGTTTTCCCCTAGTTTCCAATTGACATCATGCTCTTCTGATCTCTTTGATTCCTGGGTTTTAATAGTGTTTTGATCAATATGTCGATTGAATTGTGGAAAGCAACAGGTTTTGTTTTTTTGGAAAAATAATTTTGGCGAAGACAGATGAGGTTTAAGAAGGTGGAGATTGTGGCGGTGGAATTGGAGGTGGGTAGTGTTTTTATCATTTGGATTTGGGTTATGTGAAAGACACGGCCGATGGATAATTGGTAGGAAGTAGGAGCTGTTGGTGTGTTGGAGGACTGGTGGGTCGAGTCGGGTGTCGCCGACGAGGGTGAGGGAGGAGGTGGTGGTGAGAGAGAGACGAGAGAGGACTTCTTTCTGTTGAGGTTTTGGTTTTGGGTAGGACGGAGGGGAAAATGACAGGTCTGCCCCTAAGAAAACCCCCAAATTGGGATTTCCGTCACTTTTTATAACGTCTGTTATTGATTGGACTTAATTCGTCCAAAATTGAAAATACGAGGTTCGTTAGAGTTAAATTGAAAATAGAGGGACCAAATCGAGACTCAGGTGAAACTATAGGTACCATTTCGATAAATTTCCCCCCAAAAAAAAATACCCGGAAAGGCTTGATCCGAGCCGTTTTCGATAAAATGAGTATATGTATATTTTTATCAAAAACTGCTCGGATCAAGCCCTTCCCGGTTTTTTATTTTATTTTATGAATCCTTTCGTTGGACCTTAAAAATGCATTTTAAACACATCTAACGGTTCGAATCGGCGAAATTCGATCTCGAACGAAAAATGCACCGTAGAATTTTGATGATCGGAACCGTCCAATGTGTTTAAACCGTGTTTTTAAGGGTCCCTACGAGAAATCATAAAAAAAAAAGAGACCAGGAATTGCTTCATCCGAGCAGTTTTCAATTAAATACAGTTTTATCAAAAATTGCTTAGATGAATCCCATCCCGGTTTGATCAGGAAATGCCTCGTCCGAACAATCCCGAACCGTTACTATCATTGACTGGATAGTTACTCTCTCTCTCTCTCTCTCTCTATATATATATATATATATATATATCCCGATTCAGTCTGGGATCCCAAATCTGGGACTCATAGTTTCGGATCAAATTTTCACGATCCGAACCGTCCAATATGTTTTTGAAACATGTTTTTAAGGGTCTCCACGAGAAATCATCAAAAAAAAAAAAAATACCGAGAGCAATGCAAAAACAATTTTTAAAACCTTGAAAACACCATTTTCCCTTCAATCCGGGATCCTTGACTAGATCACCATTTTCCCTTCAGTCCACTCCCAATTAGGTATACCTTATGGGCTTCCCATCAGGGACTTCTCCAATTCTCCAATTTCCCGATCAAATTTTCATGATCCGAACAATTCAATGTGTTTAAAATGTGTTTTTAAGGGTATCCGCGAGAAATTAGTAAAAAAAAAAAAATACCGGGAAGGGCTAGATCCGAACAGTGTTTGATAAAAATGCTATATATAGTTTTTATCGAAAACTGATCGGATCAAGCCCTTTCCGGTATTTTTTATCACTAATTTCTTGCGGAGACCCTTAAAAACACCTTTGAAACACATTGAACGGTTCAGATCATGAAATTTTGATCGGGAAATAGGAGTCCCTTCAATCCGGTATTTTGATCGGCATATATATATATATATATATGCCACGGATCCTATCAAAGATCCCGGATTGAAGCTTTTTCGGTGTTTTGAGGCTTTTAAAAATTGTTTTTGGGAAATCCGAGGCACAGTTTTTGCGAAAAACTGCTTGGATCAAGCCCTTCCCGGTATTTTTTTTTGAAGATTTCCGCGTGGACCCTTGAAAACACCTTTTGAACACATTGGATAGTTCGGATCGTCAAAAAAATATCGGGAAGGTGGAGTCCCGGACAAGATCATTCCTATCAAGGATCCCGGATTGGAGGTTTTTCGGTGTTTTGATGCTTTAAATTTTTTTTTTTGGAAAATCCGAACCGTCCAATGTCTTCAAAAGGTGTTTTCAAAGGTCCCCGCAAGAAATCATCAAAAAAAGAAATACTGGGAAGGGCTTGATCCAAGCAGTTTTTGCAAAAACTGTATATTTACAGTTTTACGAAAAACTAGCCCTTCCTGGTATTTTTTTGGATGATTTCTCACGGGGACACTTAAAAACATGTTTTAAACACATTGGATGGTTCGGATAAAAAAAAATATATCCAGAAGGAGAAGTCCTGGATCTAGGATTCCCGGACTAGATAACTCCTCTACATATACACACACACACACACACATATATATATAGGGAGCCCTTCTAATCCGGGAGTCCCGTTTCCGGACCTCCATGATCCCAAATTTTTTTTGACGATCCGAGCCGTCCAATGTGTTCAGAAGGTGTTTTCAAGGGTCCACGCGGGAAATCTTCAAAAAAAAATACCGGGAAGGGCTTGATCCAACAGTTTTCGCAAAATATATATATATACAGTTTTTGCGAAAACTGCTTGGATCAAGCCCTTCCCGGTATTTTTTTTTTAAGATTTCTCGCGTGGACCGTTGAAAACACCTTCTGAACACATTGGACGACTCGGATTTTCCAAAAATAATTTGCAACACAAAAAAAATCAGTTTTTTCTTATTTTCGGGAGGTTTGGACTAGAAAATCCACGTTCCCGATATTTTTTTGACGATTTGAACCGTCCAATGTGTTTAAAAGGTATTTTTAAGAGTCCTCGCGAGAAATCTTTTTCTTATTTTCGGGAGGTTTGGACTAGAAAATCCACGTTCCCGATATTTTTTTGACGATTTGAACCGTCCAATGTGTTTAAAAGGTATTTTTAAGAGTCCTCGCGAGAAATCAACAAAAAAAAAATTACCGGGAAGGGCTTCATCCAAGCAGTTTTTCACAATCCTGCACCTTTTAAACACATCTAACGGTTCGAATCGTCGAAATTCAATCTCGAACAAAAAATCTGCACCGTACCAAACCTCCCGAAAATAAGAAAAAAATGATTTTTTTTGTGTTGCAAATTATTTTTGGAAAATCCGAGTCGTCCAATGTGTTCGGAAGGTGTTTTCAAGGGTCCACGCGGGAAATCTTCAAAAAAAAAAAATACCGGGAAGGGCTTGATCCAAGCAGTTTTCACAAAAACTGTAAATATAAAGTTTTTGCGAATACTTCTTGGATCAAGCCCTTCCCGGTATTTTTTTTTGAAGATTTTCCGCGTGGACCCTTGAAAACACCTTCTGAACACATTGGACGGATCGGATCGTCAAAAAAATGCTCGGATCACGGAGGTCCGGAAGTCCGGAGTCCGGAGGAGAAGTGGAACCTATATATATATATATATATATATATATATATATATATATATATATATATATATATACTTGTTGAAAGAGGTATGAGTGTATACATCTAGAAAGAGGTTATACATCTAGAAAAAGGTTATAATTTTATTCATGTAGGATGAGTACAAGTTGCAGTTAAACCCCTAACATGAAGAGGACTTAATTCTTCAATTCTGTTAGCTTTAAGAGATAGTAGATTCACAGTATACAGTGATAGTTTGTTAGGCTTAATGGAATCTAGCCTACACAATGGTCCAGTATATTTTAATTGTTTTCTTGATGTACCACTTAGTTTAAGAGATAAAAATATCCTGAAAACTTTAACTTTAAATATTCAAACTGCCGGAGCAATTACCAATATGCTCGAAGGAAGTCACTCAATTGCTTTAGTTTATCGTATTTATTACAAGTGTATGAAAACTAATTTAAATATTCATGCCTTAGTCAAAAGTCCAAAATACAAAATTGTACTTATACAAAGTAGCATTGCTGATGCTAATGTCCAAGCACCAAAAACAATTCAATGGAATGATATCCAGTTACCAACCAGTTGGCTTAGTGAAAATGAAAGTTATCCACAAAGAATACAAAATGATACGGTAGATTTAGATTATATCCAACAATACTTATATGGCACAGTTAGAATTAGTTTTGATCAATAACGAGTTAACACTCCCCTTAAAATTAGAGAACTTAGTAGGTCAGAAAGTTCAACCAGTATACCTAGGCAAGATAGGAATTTGCTAGATCCAAAAGTTAGGTTAAAAGGAATTGAAACAACTTCACAGGTTAGTAAACCATGTTACTCAACACAGTCAACATTTGAGGATGAAGAAACATCCCAAGGATCACCATCCCAAACTGATTTCGAGGAAATAACCCCTCATCCCATAGATAAAATTTTATTAACTATACATAGAGATTTTACTATAGATGTAGAAAAGTTGTTCCGAGAATATAAATCAAGAAATAATGCAGTAAAAAGAAAAGAATTTTGTAATAAATATAATCCTAGTCAAACATTTGAAATAGTAAAAAATTGGAGACAATTCATGAACGATACAAGAACAGAAATTCAATTTTTTGATTATTTAGAAAAATATTATAAGAAAGTTAGCACTATAACAAAAATTAAATGGGGAACATCAGACAATAATACGATTTCTGCTAGTCACCCTCCTTTAGATTCAATTCTTATTGATTACAAAGGATCGTCTATTACAGCATCCCCATTTAAGTTACCAAGTGGAGAAGCTGAATTTAAAAAAATAATGGAACAAAATAATTATACTAATCAATGTCTTAAAACTATAAGTAAACAATTAGATAAAATAGAAACTAAAATTGATGATGGGTCGATTAGCAGTACTCCCTCTTCTAGTAAAACCATAGAAAAACCCCTTATACGTCTTCCTGAAAAAAGAATTAAGGCAATCAACACCACAAAAAATCAGAACCAAAGTATTGAACAAATTGAAGAATTTCTAGCTAAGTTAGCCCTTAAAAAAGGAATCGGAATCAACATCTTCCCAACTAGTAAAATTTAAACAAGAATCTCAAGTAACAACAATTACAAAAGGAAAAAATCATAGCACAGATTCTAGTAGTCAAGATACTAATACATCATCTGATGAAGAAATCACACAATTAGAAAGACAATTCTCAACCCAAGAAATTAATCGTATCTATAATCCTAAAACAAGTAAGCCAAACCCTACAAGTCTTACAAAAAAATTGGTACTCCCGTCCAACTCCCCCTGATCTTCAATATGAAGAACGAAATTTAGATAATCAATTTTCTGTTTCTTCAAATAAATTATACGTATGGAATATTGATGGTTTAAGTGAACACCAAATATTAGAAAAATTAAATCATATGACAATGGTTGCTAATAGTTACCTAAGTAATTTTGATTATACTCAACCAGAAATGGTAGACTTATTAACTTCTGGTTTCACCGGAATGTTAAAATCTTGGTGGTATAAATACCTCACAATTAAGTCTCGTGATGAAATCCGAAATTCTATTCAAATGGATGAAAATGGTTTCCCAATATTTAATGAAGAAATTGGTATGGGAGAATCTGATTGAATAGATACTTTAATATATACCATAATTAAACATTTTGTTGGTACACCTAGTAATATTACCTCTAGAATACATGATAAACTAAGTAACCTACACTGTCCAACACTAAGTGATTTTAGATGGTATAAAGATGTTTTCATATCTAGAGTAATGCTCCGTGATGATTGTACAAAATCATTTTGGAAAGAAAAATTCATTAATGGACTCCCAAATTTATTTGCTCACAAAATTAGAGACGTTCTTAGTCAACCAACAGGAGTAATTGAATATGATAAGTTAACTTATGGAGATATAATTAGTACTATTAAAAAAGGACTAAGAATGTGCATAGATATGAAAATTAGTAAACAAGCCCAAAAAGATAGAAATAAAGCTAAATATGAATTAGGAAATTTTTGCGAACAATATGGTCTACCTCCAGTAGCACCATCTAGGAGAAAGCACAAACAAATTAAGGATTTTAATAGAAATAACAAGTATTCTAAAAAAAAGTAAAAAACAATTGTCCAATGATAAATATTATGAAAAGCCAAAGTACCAACATAGTAAAAAACAAATTACAAAAAAATACAACAAAAGTAATATTACGTGTCACAACTGTGGCAAAAAAGGTCATTATAAAAATGAATGTAAAGTTAAAGAAAAAAATAGTCAATTAAAAATATTTGATAGTGATATAAAAAAAACACATACTAGAAATTTTTAAAATAGAAAATTTGAGTAATTCTGATAGTAATTCAGGAGAAGAGAAAATTAGTACTTCTTCAGATTATCATTCTTTCAGTGACAATTCAAGTGAAAATCAAATAGGAATAGGATGTACTGATAATTGTTGTAAAAGAATAAATGTACTCACTAAAGCAATACCAGAAGAAGATTTATTAATTGATTTAATTGGTAAAATAGAGGATTCTGAGTTAAAACAACAATATGTTAAAAAAACTCAAACAACTTTTAGTACAACAAAGTAAAAAAAAACCCCAATATACCAAACCAATAGTAAGCCTTAATACTACTATAGATAGATTTAGTAGAAAACAAAAAGAAGTTACTTTACTAGATTTACAACATGAAATAAATCAAATTAAACAAGACATTATCAAGATAAAAGAAAATGGTAAAAAATTAAAAGATAGTATAGCTGTATTACAACTAAAACAAAGTTTTGAAAATTTTGAAGAAGAAATACATAATCAGTCATCTGACGAATCTCCAGAATTATATAGTAAACTTTTACACAAAGATGAGTCAAATAGTGATCATGAAGAAAATGAGCACCAAGAAAATAATTTACAAAATAATAGATTAAATATAATAAATCAAATAAACATCAAAAAATGGCATGCTAAAGTCAAGTTAATAATTAATGATTTTGAGATTGAAGTCACTGCCCTTATTAATACTGGAGCAGATTTAAACTGCATCCAAGAAAGTTTAATACCCGCTAGATATTATCAAAAAACAATTGAACAATTAAGTTCGCCAAATGGTAGTAGAATGCGTATTAAGTATAAATTACCCAAAGTCCAAGTTTGTCAAGATAAAGTTTGTTTTAAAACATCATTTGTCCTAGTACAAAATTTAACTGATAAAGTAATTTTAGGAGTACCTTTCATTTGTTTACATTATCCTTTTACCACCAATAATGAAGGTATCACCACTAAACCTTTTGGTCAAAAAGTAATTTTTAAATTTTTAGCAAAACCTGAACAAGAAGAATTAAGACAGTTAAAAAATATTTACCTTACTAATACTCTGCTTGATTGTTCTACAGATGGATTCAAACCAGCATAAAGTGACTTTCGGATGGATCACTCTACCAGTGATTCCTGATGGAACAAGTTCCAAGTTTAGAAAGTTAAGTTATCTAGACAGCATTGATGAAACCCAACAATGTCTCTTAGACAACATCTGGAGTACACGTGGGGATAATCAAAAGTTTTTAAGAAGCTTAAATAGTTTAAGTATTTACTTTCATGAGCACAACATTAAGCAGACTAGAGAAATTATTCTCTCTAGATCTTCAGGTGGAGTTTCTTTAAACCCATCTCTAGCAAGCAATTCAAATACTAACTTATCTTGCGAGCATTGCAAACCAATGCCTCCAAGTAAAATTTTAGATGACAGGTGTCAACAAATCAAGGATGAGGTTGCTATCTTGCGCCAACAACAATTAAAAGCAACAAAAGAAGAACATCAGTTACAAGTTTATCTAGCCTCTTTTGCCCCACTGGCAAAAGCAGAGAAAAAACAGTCATCCCCACTGGATGATGGTGAAAGCGTGAGTGTGTCTTTCCAAAAGAAAGCAAGTAAAATTTTAGCTTTACCCAAGACTTTATCCCTTATTCATGAGTCAATTCCCCCTGAAATAGTCTTTGACATTCAACATTTGGCTGGACAAAAATGTCACTACTTTGAAGAATTCCGTTTGAAAGCTTAGTCAATCTTGCCAGTCAAACAATTTCTGGTTTATCAATCACTTGGGATACCCTCTACTACAAAAATCAAGATCGAGTAGAGTGTCCAAAAATTGATCCCCTTTGCAAAGAAATACCATTAGAGCGTATGGATTGCAAGTGTAATTTAATCTTTAGTATCCCCAAAGCCTGCATTGATCTTACAAATTTCCAAAACCTTTCTTTAACCTATAAAGGAGAAGAAGTTCAAATTACCCCAATGACCATGCTAGACCAAGGATTCCTTAGACAATTGATTATTACTTCCCCTGAGCAAACTGACAGAGTCACTAGGAAAATGGCAGTATGCCTCAACAATATCTTCGCCAAGTATGGAGCATTGAGATGCCAAGTTTCAATAAGAAGTAAAATGCCTGAATGGACAAATTTTGGAAGCATAGTACCAGCACAACATGTTATGTACATCTCCGCAAATTGGCCATTCAACAGTTTCCATGACCCAATTGTGTTAATAGGACATGAATTTCCTACTTGGATATGTTCTCAGTCAATCAGAAAGCAAATCAGACATCACCTTGCCTACTCAATAGCAAGTCACCTTGGAGATGTTGATAAGCCCCTCTTTGGAAGCATTCCTAAATTAATTTGTGAAGACCCAATTCAGAAAATTAGGTCCATTGATTTTATTCAAGAAGTCCCATTTATTTTTCATACCAGATACAAAAGGTTGGTAGAATACTATCATAGTTGGATAGATATCCATGAATTATCAGATCAAGAGGATTTTGCACAAGATGATGGGCAAGATTTTTGGCACAATCTGTCAGAAGAGGAAATGCAAAGCATCGACAACATAATGGATTTTTGAACTAGTCATCATCAAAGTCAGATACGTTATTCAAAAGAATAATTTCTAGTCACAAGATATCATCAACAAGTCAGGAGAATACCAAGTCAGAAAATTATGAGGAATCACCGAAAGCAGTTTTGGCCTTCAGTCAAGGAGCATATGCTTTTAGTCACTACCCAGTCACCTCTCCATCGAAAGTAAAGACAAACATCTACTTTCAGTCATGTCTGAACCGAAAGCTAGAGAAAAGTTACCCCTTTAGTTAAAAGTAAAACAATTATAGTTCACATGGCTGAGTCATCCTGCATTGGTAAAATAATTGTAGTCTCAGGACCTTTGGTTATAAAAGGATCCTTTTAGTTTGTAATAGGAGTAAGTTTGAGAGTTAGTTTCAGTTTTCATTCTCTCTCAATTCCCCAGTGAAAGCTCTTTTGAGCAAAGTCATTGTTCCCTTGTAATTCCTACCACCATGTTATAAATCAAGTCACCGAATTCAAGTAAGCATCTGTTTTCATTTACTTGTCAATTTTCAACACTATTCACATACTATTTTAGTACTATTTAGCACTATTTGAGTACTATTTAGCACTATTTGACACTATTCACGTCACTATTCATTACTATTCACATCGCTTTCATTCTTTTCCTTTTAGACTTTCGTTACGTAAGTTTTCTTTCTTTCCTTTGTTCAATTTGTCTGTCTGTCTGCTCTGGCATGCTCTTCTACTGTGTCTGTGCTTCCGCCCCCCATTGGTATATATATATATATATGGGGCCGGTTCCCCTCACACTTATAAAAACACATAAAAAAACACATCAATCTTTCGGGCCCCATTTTGATGTTCTGAACCGTTGATGCTATTTAAATGAGTAAAAGAAAAGGTCCTGCAAAATTTCAGCTCAATCAGATATTGATAAGTGCTTGATCCAAATAGCTTTAAAAACACTAGTTCCTGTCATAGTTTTTGCAAAACTGTTTGGATCAAACACTTACCGATATCCGAATGGACTGAATTTTTGCAGGACCTCTTATTTTACTCATTTAAACAAGATCAACGGTCCAGAACATCACATTAGGGTCCAGAACAAAATCTTGTGTTTTTTTATGTGTTTTTTTAAGTGTGAGGGGAACCGTCCCCTATATATATATATATGTATGCTCCCGTCCATTACTCTTACCATCCACACCTTTCATTTTCCGATCAAATTTTGATGACCGGAATCGTCCAATGTGTTTAAACCGTGTTTTTAAGGGTCCCTACGAGAAATCATAAAAAAAAGAGACCGGGAAGGGCTTCATCCGAGCAATTTTGATTAAATACAGTTTTATCATGTGGGACAAATTAACTAATGTGGGACAAATTCTAACACTTTTATTATGTGTTATTTATGTCATGCATAGAACCGGTTTCTAGTTTTATACAAGATTGAAGACACCATAAAGCTAGGGACACCTTAGAAATACCCCACGAATCAAGATAGGTAATGTCTGTGATGGCAAAACTCATGAAGAACTTGGGCAAGAGAACACCACATGGCATGCTCGGGGCAAAGAACAATTCCATGCTTCTAATGGCCCAAAACTTCGAGAATAAAGGCCCATCAACCACTTTTAAGGACACCCAAGAATAGGTTTTTACCTTCACCTCTATATAAGCTCAAGCCAACCAATGACGAAATTAATTGCATTTTCTTCCCTCAAATAAAAAATGAGTGTGGCTTGTCTTGATGGTCCAACACTGATGGAATTTGTCGAAGACTCAGAGGCCTTTGACAAATGTGTTGACGAGCAATTTTTCATGTTCGATACCGATGGCGATGGAGGGTTGTCGCGTTCAGATCTCGAGACGAGGCATGGAAAGTTTTCATCGGTAGAGTTTGAGTTACAACCGAAGGAAGAGATCACCAATTTGTACGATACTCTTTTTGAGAAGTTTGATGCTGATGATAATGGGATGCTTGATCGCGACGAATTTGGGGCGTTGATGAGAGAAATCATAACATCCAAGGCTCGTGGGATTGGTCAGTCACCGGTCTTAATAATTCTCCAACGAGACAGCTTGCTTATGAGGGCTGTAGAGCATGGTTTGGCCAAAAGTAGTTGATCGAATGTTTTAAGTAAAACTAAAAATATATAAGTTATTATTATTATTAAATTATAGAACTGCATGACCAATGGCCGTCGCAAAATTTGTCTATCTCAGGGGCCCAAATTATAGTATTTCAATATTGATAATAAAAAATATATTTCATAAATATATATTGCTATTTGCAAGGTCCAAAAAATAGACGAGATTGTATGTATGGGCATAACTCCTAATTAGAGGGGGAAGGAATATTCCATGAGGAAAGGAGGTCCTGAGATAGCGGGTCTGTTGGGACTCTAGACAAGGACAGCAACCTGCACCTAATGTCTGTGTAGATCTTCATCACTAAAGATGGGACTGTAAGATGGATGTTCTGGAACTTCCTCATATTCCTCGCACTATACTTTTCTTTCTTTCTTTTCTTTTTCCAAACTTCAAATTTCTCGGTATTTTTTTTCTCACGTTCAGGAATTTTAAGAACTTCTTTCAGTCAAGGGACTCATGCTTATAGATTATTATTATTTTTTGGGTAAAGAGATAGAAGAATATTATTAACCCAAACAAAACCACTCGTCCTAAAAAACGCCAGCTAAAAACCATCTACAAAACAAACAAAAAAAAATACAAAAAAAAAAAAAAAAGTGCAGAAAATAAAGAACGCCAGAGAAAATAGCCAAAGCTGTCACCAACTTCTGCCACCGCCGTCGTTGTCAGGAGTCCGGATCTGGAAACCCTAGATCTGGCTTTTCCTGGTCCAAAATCCAGGCATGGTCACCCATACTGAACGGAGAGGATCATCTACCACGGGGAGTCTTTGAATGCCAAGGGCCATATAGCAAATCGGGAAGCCGGAGAGAAGATCGGGGAGGCGGCCAAGTGGAAGGAATGCGGAGGGGGAGGGGGATGGAACGGCCGCCATGGCTGAAAACCAGGGGAGGGCCGCTGCCCACTTTCTCCCTAACTCTATTCTCTCTCTAAAACTCTCCTCTCACTTCACCATTGGTTGTTACAAAATTTGTTAAGTTTAGCTGAAAAACTAGTAGTTCGTTTGAAATTAGGAGTTGTGCAATGGTCCAAGCACCCCGACACGCCCTTATGTCAACCACTGAGCATGACCCATGATATACAAGGATTTAGTCACTACTCCAAATATTGCTTTTACCTGAGCCGTTAAAGGGGACCATTACCGGCAGTAATTACAACCCGCCGGGAAAAATGAATTTTACGGGTGTTCTTTTTACCAGTGGTAATAAAACCGCCGGTAAAGGAATACTGGCAGTAATTATTACCATCGAGAAAAATGACTGTCCCCCGGTAAAACAATAAATTTTGAATAAATATTTTATTTTCTAAATATAAGAGAAAAGTTTGGTGGCTGTGTGGTTAGGTTTTGGAGCTCCACACAAAGGGTTGCAGGTTCCAAAACTTGGGACAAACTTTTTCCTTGAAAAACCTTTTACCGGCGGCGGAACCACTGGTAAAAATATGACACTATTACCGGCAGTCATTTATCGTCGTTTTTGTATTCTCGACGGATGTATCGACAGTGGTATGATTTTCGCGCTATTACCGCCGAAAATAATTGTACCGGCAGCTTTTGGTCCTTTACCAAGGGTTTTTTTAATATTGCTAATGCTAAAATTTGGTGTAGCGAGTAATGACGCAAAATGTTTCATTTAGCTGATCCCACGTTATAGTTTGAATAGCTTCGTTATAGTCCATGAATGATGCATCTGCAGGAACACCCATAAACCAAAAACAGTTATCCTTGATCAAGGGAAAATAGGGATTTCAGGCTGACCGAAAAATAACAGAGTGGGAACCCAAGAGGCTAGGAGCTCAACTACCCTGAAGCAAGGGGCAGGGGTAATGACGTGAATTTTGAAGATTTATCCAATACATTGCAATCTATTCTATCTAAAATATAAAGGGAGAAATCTTCTTGAGTGTCCTCTTCTTTTGAGATAGTGCATACTTTTCCAACTACCAAAATTACCGTCTAAATTGAAACATGGCCACTTTAAATCAATAGAGAAAAACAGTAGTAAATAACTAAATGGGCAAATATCCAGCCACGTTAAAAGAAATTCTTTTCTCAAACTACTGAACTTCCCTTCCATTTCCTTTCCACAATTTCACTCAAGCACATGTTCTCGAGCATTTTAGCTTTAATCAATTTAGTCCCAAATTATAGTTCAAAAGCGCCAACAGATTTTAAATTCATTAGAGGGTGTTAGATAAGTAACATATGGCCAACATATACCTTCTTCAAATATCTTGGCATATTTCCCTCGATTTCATTGAAGAAACTAAACATAGATATTTCTATTTTTGTTTTATTGAATATGGTTTGTTTGCTTGAACCTCAAGTATAACTAATGTAAGACAAGATATACACTCTTATTATTTATATTTATGGAAATACTCCCTCTGTTCCTATTTGTTTGTCCACTACGAAAAGTCGTGCCACTTTTAAAATAAAAAAATAATGTGTTTTCGTGTATCATTTTTCAAATTTTTTTACACCGAATTAAAGTACTCATCGTGTACTTTAATTCGGTGCAAAAAAAATTGAAAAATGATACACGGAAGCACTTAATTTTTTTATTTGAAAAAAAGCAAGAGAGAGAGGATGGGACAAACAAATAGGAACGGAGGGAGTATTATTTTGGTACTATTTTTTATTTACGATTAGTATTAGGAGATTTTATTTGTGTTGCATGTTTTGCACGTTTTAATTTAATTTTGGTAAGATTTGATTTTATTTCCTTGTCTTATAGTATGGTTTCCAAGTAATGAATTGTTTGGTCTCCACTCTTGTTTTAAACACATTCAACGGTTCGAATCATCAAAATTCAATCGGGAAAGATGAGAATGAGAGGGATCCCTCAGTCCACTTTGATGATCTAAATTGTTCATCATTTAGGGCCTATTGTAATCATATGTGCGAAAAAGAATCATTGATTAGACAAAAGTAGGTACCGAATCAGATCATGTGTATTCAACAATTGCAGGAAAAGCATGCTTTAATGATAACTTCCCATTTGTTAGGACAAAATGATCTGATCGATCATAAGGCTACCAGCGCCCGGCCAACTTTATTTATGAAGAGGCTAATTTTTTTCCCATGGGCTGTAAACATAAACAGTTCAAATCACTACTGAAGTAGGCCTGAGGTGAGCCCCACTACGCCGAACTAAACCTTTCCACTTGGATCAACAATCGGAGAAAACATCAGCCACGATAACATGCCATCCCAAATTGTTAAAAAAGTTAGCATTTTATGACATGGGTGAACAGTTTAGCATTTTATGACATGGGTAGACGACAATGGGAAGACATCTTATATCTTGTAAAGTACGTGGAAGATGAGAAGCATCTTAGTTTCCTTTGATTTAAAGACTATTTAAATAAGAAAAAGTACTAGCTAGTAAGACAAGATATACTTTGCATGTAGCATCTCGGCATTTATAAGCAGACACTCCCAATACATGACAGAGAACCGAAAAGAACTCATTGTAAATCAGCCCACAGTAGATTGAAAACAAATACATCAACTCAACAGAAGCAAATAGCGGCCGCCTAATACCATCTCCATAATACTTCCAAGTCCATTAGTCAAGTCTTTACTATTGCAAGTAAGTCTGTAGATACTATTGCAATGGCGCGGCAAAACTTTACATCTTCAATTACAAAGTTATAAGCGTAGGAAACCTTACGTTGCATAATTTAAAGTAAGAGAAAAATATTTGACGGGATACACTGTCTCCAATAACACGAGATCTAGACCCAAGTTTGCTTCCGCAAGATATGAGGAATAAGGCTCCCAACAATAAACATTCCATGACCCCAGATATCACGACGAAAAGAAATGGCATCGTAATAACAGTAAACACTGCAAGGATTTGCTTCCTGATATCTAGCAACAGTTCACAAGAACATAAGAACATTTGCAAGACCCTAAATGCATACATAAAGTTATGAAGTTCGTAAATTAAAAATTTTGCAAGACCCTAAATCACAAGAACATAAGTTAAATGTGTTCTTATCACATATAGGGGTTCCACAACATTTGACAAAACGAAAACCAATTCATTTACGCAATAAAAAACAGAGAAGATCATCAGAGAACACCTAGTTGCATAGGAACAATAGAGGCTACAGTGTACTTATGAGATCAAGGTTGTCAAGCACTTAAGATTGCTAAATGCAAAAGATGAGATACAGAGACATAAACCGCAAGTGTCCGTGTTGTAGTGTTGGTGTCTTGTCACGTGTCAATTAGGTTCGACTTAAGTCGCCAAAAATTGTACACATACATACTTGCCTGATGCTCAAATTGAATATTCAATCACACTCTAAATTTCCGTTTGCATTTTTTCACGATTTTAACTAACGCAGTTTTACGCCACAAAGAAAGAGACTTCATATTTACCACTTAAATCAAACATATCAATCAGACTTACGGGTGATTCCACATACTTTAACCCCTGAAAGAAACAAACAAACAAATCAAACTAGTCCGTTTATTCATCTATTTTGAATTACATATTGGTTGGTTAAAACTGAGATACTTCTCTGTCCTCCTGAAAAAGAGAGAGAAGCTTCTTATCTGCGACCATGCCGCACCCTTTACCCTCCCATTTCTGTTAAAAAAGGAAGAAAGCAGTTGAATGTAATTACCACGGAGGAAAATAACCTTCTTCATTAGATCTACTCTTGGAAGGTAGAAACTGAACTACATGGATCACAATTCGAGAAATAGGTGTTTCCTAAAACGAACAGCAAGGAGATTGAACTAACCAAAATATACAATATTCAATTTATCTAGTGAAAAGAGGTTGGTTTTATAAAACTAACCAAACCATAAAATTCAAGCGATCAAATAAAAAAGAGTTAGCGTAAAACCCTGGGAGTTCTTAACATCTAACCAAAAGTAACAGCAAGGAGTTAATCCGATGTGCGTTGCACGTGGTGTTATGCTCATTACTCAATGTTGTGCTTATTGTCTGGTGACATGCTCATGTTGTCTTCGATCCGGTTAAAAATATTTGGACAAGCAAATATCACACTAGTTTGGTGGAAATACAATGACTAATGATGATTAATTGAGTTGCTGATTGTAGACATTTGGCTTTCACATTGTTCTGCAAAGTTACATCGATATGCTCAAATGTGATTGGGAAAGATTTTTAATGAGAGACTACTTTTCAGAGGAAGCAAGTATTAGTTTTTTTTTTTTTCGGATCGAACAAGTATTTCTTTGGCTTACTTTTCTCTTCTTTTTTTGTATATAACCTAGTTTGAAGTCCAAGTGCTTAGCACGTGGTCTCGAGCTCATTGCTCAGGCTGAACAAAATTAGACTATTCCACCCCCTCAAAATAAGAATCGTTATGGTAAAACTACAATATCCAACACATGAACATTTTACATTTTCTGGTAATAGTCATCCAAAATAACAAATGTAGATGATACAAGGATACAATAGCTCTTTAGTTGCAGCAGCATATTTGGCCGCGATTGGAGTAACATAACCAGATGTCATAGTGGTTTGATCATCGATTTGCTGAAAATCACCCTGCAAGAGCACAATTAGAATGTCAAAACCTATATTCATCCTTTTATGCATCACTTCCAAAACACGTGAAAAGAAAAACATGGCATCTTGAATCTCATGTCCATATATGGCAAACACGGGAAAACCAGCTACATAAACATTAACAGAGTTCCTCAAGACCAGATATCTGGAGTTGGGGAACACACTAATAGGTACTTTTTTTTTTTGAACTGCTAATTGGTATGAACATGACAATTCAGTAATGAGCCACAAGCAGGGACACAGAAATATAGCTAAGGGGCCACAAGCAGTAACAATTCAGTAAACCTCAAGCTTTTCTCATTTCAATCGGTAAGAGAAATTTTGCTAACATTCAAGACACTTACTGAACACAAACTTATGTAAACAAGCCCAGAATAAAACCACCAAATACATGTCCAGGTTAGGAAAAATCTCTCAACTTACAAAAGCATTGTATATTGGCTGAGATTGAAGTACTCTTATACATGCCTAAAGTTGTCTATGGCACCTTATGAACACAATTTACTTATTCTGCAGAGCCCAATGCCCTTGACATAAGAATTAGATAACCTGACACTAAGAACCCGACCCCGTACAGGATATCCCCACCGCAACACGTGACAGTGAGAATTAGTTTTCCTCATCTTGCTTGGAATTCTTGCTTTTATAAGTATTCCTTGGTTTAGAGCAGAAACTACAACTTGTTTTGGATGTATTCTTCTGGGTGAATTTGTGAATTTGTGAATCAACTTGCATTTCATGCCATTCGTATGATTTAACTGATCATAGATATACGGTCCACATTATCTCACAAATGTCAATGCCACAATCTTCTAAACTTTAGACAATGCGCCATCAGGTGATGAACCTAAATGACTGCATTTAGTTGGATGGGATTCCAAGAAATATGTTTTTACCGTTACTGCAACAACTTTCTGCAACAAAACATGTCTTGTGTTTGCTTTCTGTGAACTACTATTATTCATCTCATGGCATCCACCTATAGAAACAGAAATTTTGAGCAAAATTGAAGTCTGAAATACACTCACAACAAGGAGCAAACACACAGAGATAGAAAGAGAAAGAGTACTGAGTACATACCTGAAAACGGAGACAAATATGCGCAATCTTTTATCAGTTTTTCTTATTTAATCCGAAATATAAGTTAATATCACACAGAGTGATAAACGTAGTATATACACGAGTACTGAAAGTAAGGTAAAAAATTGAAGAATGACGGCCTTAGTCTATTCTCAAAAATCCAAACTAAGTAGGCTGAAAAAGATGTGTTTTCTTTATGGAAGCTAGGACTCGTCGCAAATAAATATGGAAATTGAAGAAGTCCACTATAGTCTCTCTCACTCTTGACTTCCATTTTTTTCTTTCCGATGCTAGCCAGTGTGGTTATAAACCTAAACTCGACAAGAATGATTTTGATTATACCTCATGGCAATATTCTCTAAGGTTAACATAAGAATTAGAGTTATTGATGCAATATGATAAGGTTGCATGAATATTGTCACTCCTCATAATTGCTTCCTAAGCTTATCCAACCTTCGTCATTCAATTGCTATTCCAATTGCTTGTTGATATCTTCCATCGAGGATACACCTATAAACATCAATGGAGAGACATCAGGAGAATTCTACTGTTGAGAATATAAATAATATAGTTACCCCTCTCTCTAACAGCTTAAGCTTTTAGATGAGTTGGTGGTTAACAATTTCATATCTACCACTACATTAAGAACAAATTTACATACTTGTCCAACATTCTTGACAATTATTACCTCCAACCGAGGGTCCATTTTGGCGGCTCATCATTTCACAACTTGGTACTAACTACGGAAATTTTGAAGTAGAAGGGAAATCAATGTGGAGTAATAAGCAAATCTTCAAACCTTAATGCAAAAATCAGTGTTCTAAAAGTCGCTAGTCGCTCCCAGGTCGAATGGCTGCCAACTAGAGAGACTAGGGGACTAGTCGGCTAGAGTTTTTTTTTTTTTTTTTTAAATATATATTCTCCTTCATCCTTCATAAGTTTTGAGTAAGTAGAATAACATAAGTAGCAAATCATCAAATAAAAATATACAATCTGTTTTTTACTTTTTTAATGCCTTAGTGGCAACTAAAACCACAACAAGAATAATTAATCCTTAGTGCCAAACCACAACAACAATATACAGTGTGTTAATTTATTGATTTATTCTACAATCTACAGTACGTGGAAACTGTTTTTTAATGTATATTGTTTTTTAATGTATATTCTACAATCTATAAGTGGAAACCACAAACCATTTCCACAAACCACAAGCCTTAGCCTCTCATAATGATAGATAGAGAGACAGTTAAATTATTAAAACTGTTTTTTAATGTACTGTACATCATCCACAGTTTTGAGTTTGACCAAAAAATTTAGCAAATTCTGTTTTTTTACCCCAATTTTTCCAATTAGTCGCCGACTTGTCCGATTTTTTTTCGATTTGCGACTTTTCCGATTAGACGACTTGCCCGATTAGTCGCCGACTTGAGCCCGACTAAGTCGGCCGGCGACTAAATCAATCGACTAGGCCCTAGTCGACTCGGAGAGCCCCCGACCCCGACTTAGTCGCCGACTAGTCCCGACTTTCAGAACACTGGCAAAAATAGAAACTTTCATGCAGGAAAAGAATGAATGCAAGAAGGAAATTCTTACCAAGAAGGGTATGAACATAATCTGACTCCTCAGAAACATCAAAAAGAGGACCAGCTCCAAGAGCACATGACAAGGAGTTCTCCCAATCAGTTAAAAACCTGTCAAGAGAAAGTAAAGAAACAAGAAAAAAAAAATTAAAAAAACCTGGGAATCCAAGGCGCACAGAAACCAAAATTGCAGATACCTATATCCGTCAATTGAGTAAAGAAAGTAGTCACAACCAAGAGCGACAACAGAGACCAAACAAACAAAGAGGAGGCACAAAAAAACTCTCAGGCAATGACCTTTGAAACAAGCAACGCAGCAAGTTGTCGTTGGTCGAACTCCTCATCTTCATTCAAATTAAGGAAGGATCTGTGCCCTAAACGATGGACGGTGGGGTGCATGGAGCTTTTCGGCTCGATTTTGTATTTGGCATGCAGTTGTTTTGCAAACAGCAGGTGGAAATCTCTTGAAGGTGGATATTTCTAGATTTTTCCTGGCTCGATTTTTACTCAATGCTGCAGTCTCGGAATGACCGCTCCGGCTGTCAATGAGCGCTTGTTACATGCTCTTGGTTTCTCTCTTGCAGTCTTTTCCAGCAGACCACTCGAGCAGTCAACTCAATTCTCGAGCTGCAGTGGAGCGATTCTGGATGCTGTCTGACCAAATCTGGACGCAATGCGGACTTCTTAGTCTTGTGACAAACTCCCCCCCCCCCCCCCCAAAAAAAAAAAAAAAAAACCCCAACCGCAAATAAATAAATAAATTTTTTTTAAAAAAAATTGGCTCGATTTTGTGTTTGGCATGCAGTTGTTTTGCAAACAGCAGGTGGAAATCTCTTGAAGGTGGATATTTCTAAATTTTTCCTGGCTCGATTTTTACTCAATGCTGTAGTCTAGGAATGACCGGCTGTCAATGAGCGCTTGTTACATGCTCTTGGTTTCTCTCTTGCAGTCTTTTCCAGCAAACCACTCGAGCAGTCAACTCAAATCTCGAGCTGCAGTGGAGCGATTCTGGATGCTGTCTGACCAAATCTGGACGCAATGCGAACTTCTTAGTCTTGTGACAATCTTCCCCCAAACAGAGGTTTGGCAAACTTGTGTAGAGTTGGTTTGTATTGGTAAATAGTTTATATCGGTAAGGACCGTAGTTGAACGAGGCAGAAGTGGGAGAGGGAACAGAAGCATGGGACCGGGGAGATATAGAAGAGCTCCCAAGGATGGGAGTGTGAAAGGAACGCGTATATCCTACAAATATAATGTACCTTTGAATATACACTTTAAAACAACAATCATTTTAGGGAGTAAAAAATATGGGCTAGTGTTAGAATGTATGGTTTTCTTTTCAAGATATCAGAACTTGGGCTATACATATGAGCTAAATTGAGAATCAATTTACAAAGCTAAGTAATAAATTACTGTTTTTCTGTACCATTATTGTGAAATCTTTGTAAGAAGCTCGCTCCTGTCAAGCTCCTTAGTTGGAAGCACAGAATCGCGCTCCTAAGGTGGGAGGCAAGAAGCACGGATACGGGATACGGACATGACACGACACAAAACAGACACGCGGACACGTTATTTCTTCAAAAATTAAGACATGGACATGTCGGGGACACGTCGAATATAAAATGCACTTGCATTAGAGGTATATGATGAATTCATATAAATGATGAAATCTTTATTTCTATCAAATTTAAGAACAATACAATAAAGATAAATTAGCAGTCCGCATATAACTATACATGAACTATATATCGATGGAAATTTCCACTCATGGCCGAGTTTTAAAAATTAGATTTTAGCCTTTTATGTGTCCTTAGCATGTCCTAAGAGTTGCGCCAGCGTGTCCTAGAGTATCTACAATGTGTTTGATTAAAAGAAATACAAGAAAAAAATTAGACAAGTATTTAAGAATATCCTACGCGTGTCCGGAGAGTGTTGTGACGGACATGACGCAACACGTGTAGGACACGGATACGTGAGGCTTGTAGATGGGTCCGTGCTTCTTAGAGCGGGAGCAGCACACTTTAGGAGCTCCTCACTACAAAGGTAAGGACTTCTTTTGGCTATGTATTAAGGCTTTCATTCACTAATTTGGTCCAAGGAACTTGAAACTCATGGGACTCTTACTATACAAAGAAGATTTGTATAGAACTTGGATTTGGTTCAATAAGGAAAGAGTTGAAATTTTTTCTCTATCACCATTGAAGCACTTGTTCTCTTTGTTTTAGTCGAACCCTTCTTTGTAGTGATTGTTCGTAGACATCAGCTTAGGCCAAACCACATCAATCTTGGCCCTCTCTTGTGCAAAATTGATTTTTTTTTTTTTTTTTGGTCTCGTTGTCTTTCAGAGTTTCAGTTCAAAGCATTAGACCCATTAAAAAATCCTGGTACGTTGAGCTTTGTTAAGTATATAAATAATGAAGTTACCCCTTTCTTTAACATCTTAAGATTTTAGATGATTAGGTGATTAACAATCAAATATGGTATTAGAGCAGGCAATAGATCCTATGTTCAAAACCTCACCGCCTATCTGATAATTTAAATACTTGCACGTGTTTAGCCTGCTTCACATGAGGGGGCAAGTTAAGGACATAAATAATAAAGTTAACCTTAAGCATTCTTCACCTTTTGTTCAAAACTTCAAATGTTTGATTTGATAGTGGTTACATCCATAAAAAGTGCTCAAGATTAAAAATCTGCAACAAAATCCATAAATGTTCATTCCTAAGTTATGTGCCCATTCCCCATTTAGTTGAAAACACAAACTGCCTACTTCAAAATGCAAGGACGTGTGTTTCTCCTTCCTCTCCTTGAGATGGACTAGAAACACTTTGTATGTAATTTCCCCTACGTATTCCTCATGTAGCCCTTGTGGCCCCCCTTTTATTTCATGCAATTTTCTCTTTCCTTTTTTCTATGTCCTCCCTGGGGTATGCCCCTTGTAGGCTGTACATTCGCTTAGCCTTTTTTAATTTCAAACTTAATTACCCAAAAAAAAAAGGACGTGATGCCCTGTCTCGTGAGTCATGTTTTCGGTCCTAGACCCACCTAAACCATATTGTGACACGAAACTTATAGCTTGTACATGACAACATAAATATTCACTTGTAGCAAACAAGCTCCAAACCTGTACTTTGCATAATCAGCCTCTAGAAAGCCCACCAAAACAGCTATTCCTTGGCAAGCAATAAACATTTGCAATGTCAGAGAGCTGCAAGAAACCCTCCAGTCATTCCACAATCTTGAAATCGGACATAACATATTTATAGCACACGAAGTGGAGAAACAAAATTTATACCTGGATTGACAAAGCTTCTGCAAGAACAAGCTGCTTCCATACAAACTTCTCGAGGACGATCATGTACCGCAAAACCCATGACCACGGGAATCTGACAGGTAACTCAGCATGAATAAAACTGCAAAGCAATATGCCACTCGCAACTCGCAATATGTTTCAATATGAAAACTACGTGCAAATAAATAGTACCGCCTTTGTCCCACACACATGGTCCTGTTTGGGAATTCCAACTTTTTGGGGGTATTAATGTGCTCAATTCAAATTCAATGGCATTATTTCCTAACACGCCTCTAATTTTCCCACTTCATAGGGAATTTTTTTTTTTTTTTTTTTAAGGTTAATTGGACTTGGAAAACTCGATACATAATGTAGTGATAATAAGAGGCACAGATATGGACAAACACAAATACGGCACAAAATGGACACCCCGACAAACAATTTTCAAAAAATAAAGACGCAAACATGGCAGGTAAAATGTCAATAAATAAATATCTATAACAATCTCGTAATTCTTTATGGTAAAAATGCGCTTGTATGCTATCATAGGGGCAAAGTACATATCTTTCACTTGGCATTTCTTAGAGGTGTCCAAGGTTCTTAGTTCTAATCTCACTAGTAAACAATTATCTAATAAACCTCTTGGTAGCATGCTGTCACACAGTCTTGAGTAGAACTCAACCCCAAAAGCTAGCTTATGAAGTGAGGGTGCCCTCACACTTATATACTTCATATTACTTTGGTATCCAAGCGATGTGGGACTTCGCTTCACCCCCTCTCTCACGCGCAGCGTGCTCACTCTATAGCACCTACCTCGTCAAGCGAGAGACAAGCACCCTACCCATCTCTGATACCATGTTACACGGTCTTTGATGTAGTAGTTTAAGGGTCTAAGTGTTATTTTGTGTCTTTAATGTATGGGGTAGTATAAATAGTGTAAGGGGGTCTTTCATTTAGTAGCTTTTATCATTTTCAAGAATATATTATCAAGAGTTTAACTCTTTGTATCCCTTTTGGGAGTTTCTCTCTCTAGTATATCTAATGGAATATTCCGGGTTGCAACAATCTTGGGTAGAACTCAACCCCAAAAGCTACCCCTTATGAAGTGAGGGTGCCCTCACACTTGTATAAGACTTCACTTCACACATGCATGCAACCAAAATATTGAGTCACAGTTATTGCAATACTAATATAACAACAGTCTGATATGAGAATATAAACCCGAGTGTATAGTACTTACGCGACCAACAAGACAAGCGCATTTTCCTGAAAATCAGTGTTGTCTTTGATTATCTGATTTAGAACTTGAAGCACTGAACATATAACCTGCAAATTAAAAACAATTATCCTTGAAGTGGTAAAGAAATAAAGGGTTGAACTGCCAAGGTAAGAATAACGTCAAAGAAACAAGACAATTCAGAAAGCTCGTAATATGACATACACGAGTTCATGGAATCTCAAGTAATTCCTTTAAGGGGAGCAAACCATACTGCGTGACAAAAAACAATTTTCTGCTCCGGACGTTGATGAAAGAAACCTATCAATTTCTGAGAGGCAGATACAATCACATCTTCTGATTCATCTGGTCTCAAAGATGCAATTAATTTGCTGAACTCAACAGCCTATCATACAGACGAACCACAGCCAAAAGTAAGAAGAAATCTCCTAAATAGCTAGTGGAAAATTTGCTTGAAGCTTACAACAGCATCACAGTTGGAAAAGGATGTTGTAGACATGCTGTAATACGTTTCACAAACCAATAGATACCACTAGAACAGGGACAGTGGCAAAATAAGTAAAAGCTGAAAAAGTGGATAGAATCAGAACAAAAAGCACTTTTGTACCCCAAGCACCATTGAGAGTCTACTAACAAATGTTCCGTGGAAAACCACAAGACAAATAACCAAAATCCAATTTAGCATAGGAACCAACTTATGATTTCAAGCCATTCGTTCAAAAATAATGCCTACGAAATTTTATGAATTTGCAATCTAAATGAGAAGTAAACCGCATACATCAATCAAACTTTACCATTTCTTTATTGTGGTACAGATGCAGGATAAGACGATGAGATTTACATGATTGGGGGGCATTAATAAACATGACACTCTGGGAACCCATGGGGTGGGTTCTTGGAAAAGCAATAGCAGCGACATGGTGACTTCCTGCCTTTCACTAGCTACAGGATGGGGGAATGTGGCGAAGAGTGCAGGTCCAAACATACTCTGGTTTGGAGAGGAGGCATAGCATTCAGAGTCAAGTTAACTTGAGGAGCTTTATTTGGTAGGGCAACAGCACGGGAACTTAACTTGAGGAGTAAAACTTATCAAAAATGATAGGTGTACAACAACTAGCTCCAATAAGTCTCCAACACACTCACATGATATGTGGAGCCCACACACAGTTGAGTGTGAAGTGTGTGTGGGATCCACACACTATGTGAGTGTGTTGGAGACTTGTTGGAGACTTTTGTTGTACATGTATCATTGTTGAAAACTTATTGGATCATGGTTTTGCAAGTACAAGAGAGAGCAGGGAGCCTGTAGCTTCACCTTCCTCCTTATTTAGGTGCCAATCAGAAGCATTATGTGAGCAAGCATGTCTATTTGCTCAATTAGTGCATGTAATCTTTAGCCTCAGTGGCCTTTGGGCAATCTGATATATTTTAGATTCATCCTCCACGAGAATCAAGTTTGCTCCCTTTGTGTTATGAGAAGGTTCACTAGGCGATTCCCATTGGGTCAATCAGTCTGGGTCATGTCATGAGTGACAGCTTTTGGAAATATACGAAGAAGTTTCAGGGAAAACATGAGACACATTTTCTACTTTGAAGGTGCTTTACAATCAAGAGTCCCACCAAACCTACGTTACTGCAATCATCAAGAACAAGCAATTCGGTACAACTATTGGCAGAGATGTTAACTATAATGCGGGAATAAACAAGAAGATATCCACAATCGTAAGTATCGTAGTTGTCAAAGGAAAGGCGCACCGAGGCGCAAAATCCTGTGGAGACTAAGGCGAGAGGCGAGGAGCGCGCCTTTTTGAAGCGAGGCGCGCCTGTGTAAAAAAAATTAGAAAAAATAGCATATAGCAATACTGATTAAAAAAAACATATAAACATTGACTATTTGTAAAAAAACATATAAACATTAACTATACTTTGTAAAAAAAATAAAATAAAATATAAACTGATTGTAATTTGTTCACTATATAATATAAATGAACTATAGTAGTATAATTAATTAGTTTATGTATACAATTAGTCTATACTTTTTGTAAAAAGAAAAAAAATATATAAAGATTAACACATTACACTTGTCATATATGTGGTCATGGCCACTGCCACAGGTCACTGTACATAACACGTTTCAGTTAATAAATAAATTTAAAAAATTACACAAGTGATAAAGTTATTCACTTGTTCTCCATTTCTCCTGTAGATAGAGTCATACAGATAACATACATGATACGTACAGAATTACAGAGAGAGAGAGAGAGAGTCAAGAGGGACAACGAGAGCATACGATCACGCCGACTACCGAAGACCACGCCGACTACTGAAGACGACGACGCTGACGATCACGCCGACGGTGACTGGTGCGGCAGTGGTGACTCCAATCGGAGCAATCGACTCAACGACGACGACAGTCAGAGGTGGCTGGTGAGTCTGTTTCACCCTGATCGAAAGCTGATCGTCTGTCTTCTTTCACGCTGATCGAAAGACTTGATCGACTTCTTTCACGCCGGAAGACTTTGCATGTCTTCGTTCTTGCTGGAGAGAGAGAGAGAGAGAGAGAGATGTAGAGATGTTGGACGACGGCTGAGGGCTTTTATTTCTGAGATCCAAAATCAACGGCCAAGGTGAGATTTCTAAAAATCTGAGGGCTGTTATTAAACTTGAAAGAAGCACGCTTCTTTAGCGCCTCTCGCCTTTGCGCCTTTTCGCGACTTTGCGTCACCTCTTTTCAGTCGCCTCGCCTGGGTGTACCCCAGGCGCAAAGGCTGCGCCTCTCGCCTAGGTGCGCCTTTGACAACTATGGTAAGTATATTTTAATACATTCTAATACCTACAACTAACTTGATCACCTGAATACAATTTCTCATCAGAAAACAAGGACAGCTACTGAAAAAAAAAAAAAAAAACTTGGCTAGTTTAGACTCCCTATAACACCCCTATAAAATATGGAGGAGAAATTTTGTCAAAGTTCAAAGCGAACAGATTGAAGGTTTCATTCTTCTCCCACTCTCAAAATGGAAAGGGACAAAAATAATGTGTAGACAATAACTAGCGGAAATGCTCAAAACCATGACAAATGCAACATTCAACGAGCCAATGTGTCAGGAATAAAAGGAAAACCCACAACCATGTTTAACCAATGTATTATACATACCAAACCAACCATGTCAACTACATCCTCCTTCAGAACAAACTTCATTAGGTGTAAAAGGTCTCCACCATTGGTCTTCCCTGTATCGCTCTCCAATTGCTTTTGAGCAATTGCAGCCTTAACTTTTTTGCCAGGTCATTTTTACCAGCATCTGTCATGGATGAAGTGTCTTGATTCACATGTGACGAGGACGCGGATGTTGAGGCTTCAGCCACTCTGTCCTCCAAATAGAAACATCCAAATAGAAACAGATTTGGCTAGTTTTGGCAAGAAAAGGTAAACTAAATGAGTCATGCCTCAAAACCAAGCCGTATAAATTCTTTTAATCTTTGTAATTCGTTTCCAAAGATTAATAAATTCTTTGCTTAGCAAAAAAAAAAAAACCAAGCCGTATAAACAAATGTTTTATAAAAGAAAGGTACTTCAAGTATGAGGTTTGATTATCCCTAGCTATCAGCATCTACAACATTATCTACCAGTAATATTAATCCCAAATGAATTAGCTTCGGGAGAAAAAACAATCCAAATGTGTGTATAGATTCAATCCTTCCGAAGACTCATGTCAACATAAGTAAAACACGAAAGCCAACACCGTATTAGAGCTTTGATTTCAAAGGACCCTGCTGGGTGGGGGTACAGAAGATTTTGCACAGAAATGGTACAGAGCTCCTTCAGGGACCCACTTTTGGGTCCCACACGAGTGATCCGAACCGTTCATTGTTCTTAAAATGTTTTGGTTGGAACGGTGGGACTTTGGTTGGAGCACTTCCAACCGTCCGATTGAGCTGAAATTTTGTGGGGCCCCTCGGAAAAATGTTTTAAGAACAATGAACGGTTCGGATCACTCGTGTAGGACCCAAAAGTGGGTCCCCGAAGGAGCTCGGTACCATTTCTGTGCAAAATCTTCTGTACCCCCAAGTTTATCCGATTTCAAATGTTTTGGGTTCAATTCGCAACCCTGGAGAGGAAAAAACCTACCTAATCTACAGAACAAGAAATGTGATGATTTTAGCTCAGCAGCAGAAGGAAGAAATAACGTGACAGAACACTTTGTACCATGATGACTGCCACCTCAATCATTTAATCTGGACACGAAGTACAACAGTTATTTAAGAGGAGAACAAGGCCAAAAAGAACGCCCGACAAAATTCAAGTCATTCACAGAACGAAATCAAATGGATCACATCAAAAACAAAGAAGTAATAACAGAAAGCATGAACAAGATTCTACATAATGACAATATACCTCCTCACTATCCCCTTTGTTTAGTCGTGTATTCTTTTCTGGATTTGTTTGTTTTTCCTTTTCCCTTTCTTAGAGGTGGGGGAAATTTTTCCAAAAAAAAGCAAGTACAGGAAAACAAAACCTCACAGAGAAAGAATGGCCAGATGGGTGATGGCATGAACATCATGTACGTAAAGATGAAGAAAATAATTAATTGAACAACAAAACCCTTTGCCGAGCAAGTACAGTAAAGAAGCAAACAGAAACTAGTACGGATTTACCTTCCGAGGGTTATAATCCTGATTTTTTGTTCCAAAACCAAATTATCTGTGCTCCACATGTGCATAACTTCCGTTTCCCTCAAGGTTTTTTGCTGTGATGT
The DNA here is from genome assembly GCA_963854785.1 of Vaccinium vitis-idaea. Taxonomy (NCBI): domain Eukaryota; kingdom Viridiplantae; phylum Streptophyta; class Magnoliopsida; order Ericales; family Ericaceae; genus Vaccinium; species Vaccinium vitis-idaea. Next base: position 19,249,601 of record OY978225.1, on the reverse strand, counting down.
TTTTACTTCTTGACTCGGGAGATTCCATCATGCCATTGACCAAAACCTCCCCCTCCTCGCTCTGGTGCAGAGGTTCATGGAGCTCCTCTGAATGAAAGGGAACCACATCATTACCAGCCGATAATCCAACAGAGGTAGTACGTAGTGGTGCCCTTTCAGGGATAGCCAAGGTGAGGAATTGATCCGACAAATCATCATCAACAATATTATCTGTTCTTTCCTCCGAAATCGACCTCAGTATTCACGTTCAACACCGGAATCTCTTCAGCGATGGCCGATTTGAGTTAGGGTTTGGGGTGGTCGATTTGAGGGTTTAGGATTGGCTGATAAATTTTCAGAGAGGGAGAGGGGTTTGATCGGACAGAGAGAGAGGATGGGCCGATCGGAATCCGGAAGAGGGTCGTCCGATCGGTTGCATGGTTTGCCGATGGTTTCACCGATTGAGTTTCAGAGAGAGATAGAACGTGGATGGTGTCCAACGGGCTGATTTTTTCCTCTTTTTTCCAGCGGGCTGATTTCCAACGGGTATAATTCAATCCAATAAACAAGTTTATTTTTGGGGAAAATGCTAACGTGTGACCAATAGACACACGTTAAGTGTATTGAAATGTGTGAAAAATATATAAAAATATGTGAAAGTGTATTGAGAAGTGTAAAAAGTGTATTAGAGTAGGTGTTGTTTTTATTTATTTTTGTGCTTATTGTGTGTCCATTGAACACACGTTAGCAAGACCTATTTTTGGCTTATCAATTTTGCCCATCATCCACCATCACTTTCCATAAAAAAATATAGAGAGAGAGCCCAGCTAATGCCACGAGGGCTTTCTCTAGTGCAACGAGCCTTTATTGCTCTGATGGGAACAAAGACTTATTTGTCCTCTTTTGGTCAAATGTTGCGAGTCATAAATTTAGTTTCCCTAACTACCCTCAGTACTTGAAGACGTAATCCTAAACTACCCGACTCCTAAGCTACTAATGCATAGTACTAATAAACTGACCATGATTGTCGAAACTAGAAACCCTACTTTTTCTCACCTTTCCTAGTTTTTTTTTCCCTGTGCACAATACTCAAGTAAACATTTTTTTTCTTTATGTTTTTACAAACTATAATAAACAAACACATGATTCAACAATCACCATTATAACTATACTTCTCCTACTAAAAAAGAAGAAAAAACCTTCACTCCTCATGTGATTACCCAATAGAAAAATTTTAAAAATGCCAATAAAGGTAGAAATCCCCATTTAGTAAATCCTCATTCAAGAAATTATCATTCAAGAAAATTCCTTAATAACTGTCGACATATAATATAATAAGATATGAAAATGCTAGGCCACTTCCTCACATAAAAAAACCAAAATTAAATCTCAAACAACATTCCTAATCTAAACTACTACTTGCAGGCTGAAACAATAAGTTGTCCCTTGTAGAAAAAACTGAAAACCATTTGTTCAAAAAGATGTAGTAAATCCTTCTTTTAGTCATGATGCTTGTGAGCATTGAGTAGAGAAGACAAATATTATCTCCTGCCAAAAAAAAAGAAGGTAAAGTTGTGATTTTAATTAGTTGCGATTATGTCAAAGACTTACAAACAATACCATCGTAGTGTAAGAATAAAAATAAAATAAAACTTACGTGAAGTAGGGGTCAATCCAACCAAAGCACTCAGGTGTGTCAAGTACATTATGCTCATGGTACTTCTGTCATCGTCTATATTTTCCGCATGAGTTGGAGCTGATGCATTCGCTTCCCATTTGCCTTTACATGTTCGACTATTATGACCAATACCTTTGCAAATTCTACATTTTCGTGTTGCCTCCACAATCTCAAATTTGGATGCATTCCGCCTTGTAGAACAAGATTCTTTACCTTTTCTTTGACCCCGATAGACGTCCTTTGTGAGTTAGAATATTTGGCTCAATAACCAACAGTAGTGATGGATTTACAAGTTGAGAAACTCTCTCTTGAACACGTTCTAGCTTGTACTCTAGATATTTATCTTCTAACTCATGAACTAAACTTTTGAATTTGCCCCCATTGAAATTAGTTTCTCCCCCACCTGAACTAGCAAAGGATCTCATATCAATCCTCCATTGTGAGTGTATTGCATCCAGTGGTAACACCTTAACTTTCCAATCAATCATCTTATGTGCACAAGGAAGACCCATACTCGTCATGAAGTGCCTCGTACATGTTGATTTCATCGTCTCATATTGGTCAAATAGTTCCCGCAAAGCAAATGATGATACAATGGCGATGAGTTCCTTAAAGAAGTAATTGTTTCACTTGTGAGGTATTTGAATCCTCTCACTTGAGAGTTGGGTTGTTATCTCTTTAAATTCATTTTCAATTGCAAGGCATAGCTTGTTTTTCACTTGATGGAGATCACTGGTTGAAATTTGTAAATATTTCTTCAGTTTTCCATGTGTACCTTCTGCCCTGGATGAAAAGAGATTTCCGAAATGAGCAAAATTTTTAGTCCATGCGTTCACAAACCGCTCTTTAAATGGAAGTCAAGTCTTTCGAATATAGCATACCACTTTTTCCTAATCCTTGTACAATAGCTCAACTAATTTCCAAGCTTCATTGAATGCCTCCTCATCTTGAGAGTCTATCACTGCGTTCCAAGTAGACAAAAACGTGGTCCAATCATCTTGAGTTTCAAAGCAAGGCTTGCAATTTGCCAAAATATTTTTCTCAATATGCCACGCACACAAAAGATTTGTAGTTAAGGGGAAAAGAACTTGTATAGCATTCATCAAGGCCAATTTCCTATCTGATACAATAACAGAAGGATGGCAACTTGGACCCAACATCTTGCTAAATTTTGTCGAGCAATAGGGTAACCTCATGGCAACTCAACCGGGAAGTAGCAGACTCTCAGCCATTCAGCAACGAAAAATACTGTATCTATTGTTGGGTGTGCATGCTTGAGGCTGCCATATATCTGGGTAGATCTACTATTTTCGATGTGCAATTAGATGCCTAGTTATGCTGCCAAATTCTGGGCAGACTACTATGTGTTTGCGAACCTCACCCTGTTGCTGCTGTTGTTGTGGTATCTATCCTTTACCCAGCAGTCATGTTCAATTTACCCCAGTGTTCATTGTAACTGCCTCGTTGGCCACATGGTTCTATTTCGGTTTATTTTATACGTGGTTTGTAGTTCTCGTTTGGGTTCTGCTGACGTTGGAATTTGGATTAATTTGTTGGGAGTGGGTGACAGATTAGGCATGTGTTTACCCTTGGGTTCTATGAGGGAGCTCCCTTGGGTCTGGCTAAAATGTCAGGGGCTTATCTCACTTGATCCGTATTGCTCTGTTGTTGGACTTGCGTGGGACAGACATTCTATGTATGGGTTAACCATAAATGTGTGATGTTGGCCCCTTAACAAGGTTTTTATTTCCCTTAACAAGGGTTCTATTTCGGTGTACTTATTACTTGGTTGTACCTCTTGACTGGGCTTGACTGTCTTTGTAGCTAGATTAGGCATGTGGGAGCGGCGACAGAGTAGGCATGTGTCCATCGGGTTCTATGGGGGTTCCCTTGTGTGTACTATTGCCGATACTCAGTGCTCCTCGTTTGGTTCGGGTTGCATTGATGTTGGTCCCTAGAGAGTAGATCATCCTATGTATAAGTTAACCATAATGTGACTGACTTCGGTGTGCTATATACTCGGATTGTACTACTTGTTTGGGATAGACTGACTTTGATATTTGGATTAGGCATGTGGGAGCGGATGACGGATTAGGCATGTGTCCCACAGGTTCTAAGAGGAGCTCCCGTGAGTGTACTTAATGCTGAACAGTCTGAGGCTCCTCGTTGGGTTCGGGTTCATTGTTGTCGGTCTCATAAGCGGTCATCCTATGTTTTAGCCACCATAAAGTGCGATGTTCTGAATCATATCTCAACTTTAGATGGATGATGATATTGGAGCTTAGTTTAGAGATGTTGAGCGTATGGTAGACTATGTGAGGTGCAGAACACAGGGATTTGGGAGGTTTCCTTGTTTCTATTGCTTGCTGAAATACTAGATGCCCATTTCCTTTGGATCGAGCTTTATATTGTTGTGCGCCATTGTTGAGATTGGAAACCACTGAGAGGATATACGTGACGTTGGACATCATATTACTACTATTATTGCTTCATGCAATTGTATACCCCACCCCGGACGATTGTGTTGGGGAGTACACGCGGTTTATTTTTCTTACTTATCCCTATCCTTGCGGGTTGTGCAAGGGCACCTTATCTTTTGTTTTTCCATTTCCGGCGTGCTATGTCGGAAGTTTGCAATTTTCTATCTACTACGTTTATGCATTTTTGCTCATTTATTCCTATACTGGCAGGTTGTGCCAGTACTCTTATTTTCCCATCCCGACGGGTTGTGCCGGGGGGACCACACTTTTTCTTTTTTCTTTTCTTTCTTTTATTTTTATTTTTCCCTCCCTGGTATGCCCCTACAGTATAAGCATAATTTTTGTCATCAAACCTTAGAATCGAATTTCTAAGGATTTTTAACCAAAAAAAATCTCTAAGACTAGAAATCATATTTTCAAGTTAAATTTCAATCCTTGGAATTGTATTTTCAAGTATTCAGGAAAGATCTCTAAGTCTTGAAATCGTATTTTCAAGTTCAATTTCAAATATTGGAATCCTATTTCCACGGATTCTCAAAAAGGACTTGAAATCGTATTTTCAAGTTCAATTTCAAACATTGGAATCGTATTTCCAAAGGATTCTCAATAAAAATATTGAAATTGTATTTTCAAGTTCAATTTCAAACCTCGGAATCTTATTTCTAAGTATTCTAAAACTTGAAATCGTATTTCAAGTTCAATTTCAATCATTGGAATCATATTTCCAAAGGATTCTCAATAAAAATATTGAAATTGTATTTTCAAGTTCAATTTCAAACCTCGGAATCTTATTTCTAAGTACTCTAAAAAAAAGAGTTGAAATCGTATTTCAAGTTCAATTTCAAACATTGGAATCGTATTTCCAAAGGATCTAAAGAAATCGTGAAATCGAATTTTCAAGTGTCGGACATTGGAATCGTATTTCCAAGTATTCAGGAAAAATCTCTAAGTCTTGAAATCGTATTTTCAAGTTCAATCTCAAACCTTGGAATCGTATTTCCAAGTACTTCAAAAACAACTTGATATCGTATTTTCAAGTTCATTTTCCAACATTGGAATTGTATTTCCAAAGGATCTCCAAAAAAAAAAAAAAGGAACTTTGAAATCGAATTTTCAAGTTCCAATCAAACCTTGGGATCGTTTTTCCAAGGATTAAAAATAAACTCCAAATCTTGAAGCCATATTTTCAAGTCTAATTATTGGAATTGTATTGCCAAAGGATTTTCGAAAAAAATCTTGATGATGCCACTCCTGAGATGTTTCACCAAATGACGCGAAATATATGTTATTCACTCTGGACATTCTTTGGGGTGAAATCTCTGTTACCGGGTTCCAATCGCTCAAAGGCCTTTTGTACGCCAGGGGATATCTAGGTTTCGAGGAGGGGAACAAGAAAGCAATCGTATTTGTAAGATCTGATCAAACCTTGGAACCTCATTTCCTTGGATTCTAAAAAAATAGTGTTCAAGACTTGAAATCGTATTTCCAAATTTTTCAAAATGTCTTGAAAAACATTGGATGCTATAGGAAATGTACTAGCATTGTACCCGTTCGATGCATGGGACAAAGAAAAAAAGAAGCAAATGTGAACTTTTTCTGTTGACCTGTGCATTGAACGGGTTGTGAATGGATGAGATTAATGGTGCATGTGCGATGCAAGAAAACCATCTCTATGATATCGACCGGCGTAAACCTATGAACACGGTGAAAAAATTACATATGGGAGGATGTGAAAATTAGGAAGTAAAACTATTAGAGTAAGAATGATGATCCCAAGTCTCAACCCGATATGTCTCTATTAGTTCATCCAAGGAGGCATGGTAAATACATTACTTTGGGAGAGCAACAACCATTTTCTTACCATTTTTAGAGGTCCTCTTGTGGAGAGGTTTTGTCTTGCTTTTGCAAGTTTTAGTCTCTCCGGCCATGGCGGCAGAGTTTGTTTAGATCTATAAGTCCCTGGTTCTAAATACCCCTTTCTTCTTCTTTCTGTTCACTCCCATAATCTCTCTCAGCCATTCTTATCTTTTTTCGCTCTCCTTTTCTTTATATATCAAAAACTATCGTAATAGTCATCCTATCATTTGCCTACTACCCCATTTGTGTAGCATGTCGTCGGAGTGATGATCTCTCTTTGCGTTTCAAGTCTTTTACTCTCACAAAGGAGGAATCCAAAGAAGTCACGATTCTTGAGGTCTGAGGAGGATATCAAACTCAGCGAAGCGGAGTGTCACCTGAGTATTATTGGGAAGATGGTCTTGTAAAAAACTATCAATCTTCATGGGTTCAAGTATACCATGGCACCTTTGTGGGGTAATCCATCCGGATTCAAAGTGGTGGAAATTGGCGACAACTTGTTCCAGTTTGTGTTTGGTAAAGAAGAGGACATTCTTCGTGTGTTGGCTGGTAAACCGTGGTTTTTCAATAATGGTTTTTTAATCTTGACAAGATAGAATCCGGAGGTGAAGTTACAAAACTTGGTGTTCCAGGAATCGCCAATTTGGATCCAAATTTGGGGCTTGCCCCTCAAGTTCTATTCCTCGGAGGTTGGAACAAAAATTGGTTCGAGTATGGGAGAAGTCTTGGACATTGCGATGCCTGTCTCTGCCATCACGAGGGTAGATTAATGCGGATTTTAGTCAATATCAATATCACAGTTCCCCTTCGTAGAGGCATGAAGTTGAAGTCGACGAGGGAGAGCCATTCTGGGTTGAGTTCTGTTAGGAGAAGCTCCCCACCTTTTTTTTGTTATTGTGGCTTCCTTGGCCATGAAAAGAAGAGTTGTCTCAAACAGAGCCAGGACATGCATAATGTTCGTAGGGGATCAATACGGGAGTTGGCTGAGAGTCTCTCCGAGCAAATTATCTGGATGGAGGAAGTACAGGCCTAGTGGGAATAGATGGACGCCGACCTCACTGGAAAAGTCTAGTAATAGCAAGTCCGAAAATACTGGCGGTAATCGAGGGGGAGTAGTTCGAATTTCAAATTTTGAGCAAATTTTGGGTAGAAAGGATTTCGGAGGCGCGGATTCTCAAGAAAAGATTGGTGATGCGGGTGATCATGGTATGTTTCAGAAGGAGATCTCACTAACTTTAATTCCCACCAATCTTGGTAGTAAAACTGAAGGGCTAGCCAAGAGTTCTCGGACTATCTTTTGTGGATGTAGAGACCGGCCCATTATCAAAAAATGGGACTTCTCCAACTTATCAACAGAGTTTAGCCCACTCCCTTCCTCAAACAGAATTTCCCTTACTCCAACATCCCATTTCTATAAGCCCCTCCCCAGAAAAACCAACATCTATTTTTGGCCCACATGCAATCCTTTAATTCTCCATGTGCCCATTCCCAAAGTAGCCCAGAATACTAACCCAACCATTAGCTCCTTCGAAAAACTTTTCATAAGACTCCGTTCAATTGTCAAGAATGTTGTGCAGGGAAGTATATCCTGGGAAAATTGAATTGAAGTGAAGTAAAACAAAAGAAAATCTATTTTCCTGTAAGTGTTCATTTGAAAAAGGAATTATGTAAGAAAATTAAAATCTAGTTGTTCATTTACCAAGAAAAGAAACTAACGGGAATTTTATTTCAATTATATATTGAATAAAAGTTATTTTGGGAGCTATATATATATACGCCAACTATCCAATCCCGGATCCCGGATTGGAGGTTTTTTGACGTTTTGAAGGTTTTAAAACATGTTTTTGCATGATCCAAACCGTCCAATGTGTTTAAAAAGTGTTTTCAAGGGTCCTCACGAGAAATCGTCCAAAAAAAATACTGGGAAGGGCTTGATCCGAGCAGTTATACAGTTTTATGAAAAACTGCTTAGATCAAGCCCTTCCCGGTATTTTTTTTGGATGATTTTTCACGGGTACTCTTGAAAACACGTTTTAAACACATTGGACGGTTCGGATCGGGAAAATTTGATCCGAAACTATGAGTCCCGGGCCTAGGGATCCCAGATTAGATCGGGACCCTATATATATATATAGGCCAAACTTCTTATCCACACTCCCGGATTTAAGGAAAAAATGGGGTTTTTTTGTGTTGCAAATTTTTTTTTGGAAAATCCGATCCGTCCAATGTGTTCAGAAGGTGTTTTCAAGGGTCCACGCGGAAAATCTTCAAAAAAAAATACCGGGAAGGGCTTGATCAAGCAGTTTTTCGCAAAAACTGTATTTATATATTTTTGCGAAAACTGCTTGGATCAAGCCCTTCCCGGTGTTTTTTTTTAAAGATTTTTCGCGAGGACCCTTGAAAACACCTTCTGAACACATTGGACGGATCGGATCGTCAAAAAAAAATTTGGATAAAAAGTCCGGAAATGAAAAGTCCGGATAGGAAGTGGAACCTATATACACACACACACCCCTACTCTCCAATCCGATATCCCGGATTGGAGGTTTTTTGGTGTTTTGAAGCTTTTAAAAGATGTTTTTGCATGATCCGAGCCGTCCAATGTATATTTATAGTTTTGCAAAAAACTGCTTGGATCAAGCCCTTCCCGGTATTTTTTTTTGATGATTTCCCGCGTAGACCTTGGAAAACACCTTTTGAACACATTGGAAGGTTTGGATCATGAAAATTTGATCCGGAACTATGAGTTCCGGACCTAGGAATCCCGGACATTCCAATGTGTTCAAAAGGTGTTTTCAAGGGTCCACGCTGGAAATCATAAAAAAAAAATACCGGGAAGGGCTTGATCTGAGCAGTTTTTGTGAAAAACTGCTCGGATCAAGCCCTTTTCGGTATTATTTTTGGACGATTTCTCGTGGGGACCCTTGAAAACACTTTTTGAACACATTGGACGGTTCGGATCATGAAAAAACATGTTTTAAAACCTTCAAAACATCAAAAAACCAACAATCCGGGATCCCGGATTGGATAGTTGGCGTATATATATATATATATATATTAAAGTATAATTAAAAAAGAGTAATAAAAGAGGCGGTTAAACCAGCCATGAAACATGCACAATAATAAGGGCGGTAGAACCGGCCATAATAAAGACAGTAATTAAAAGCAGTATTTGAAAATGTAAATTCAAATCATTGTATTGAATTGAAAGGCTTACTTGAAGCTACTGGTACATATGGGGGGGAGGAAGAGTTGAGAGAGATGGGTCGAGATATGAGAGGGAGAGCAGAGTTGAGAGAGTAGTAGAGGAAGAAGAGTAAAAATAACTCTGGAATGAAAGCTGCCTAACTACTGATCTTGAGAGTCCTTTTATAGAATAAGGAGCTCTGTTTACAATCATTCTGATTTTGAAAAAATAAAACTAATTATGCTACTTTTGACTTAGGTGTCATCTTTCGGTGGAAAATAGAAATAATGGATTTCTCTTTTGACTTGAGGTCTTCTTTTTGTCTGATAATTGCTGTTGCTTTTCTTGCTTTTGCTAGTACCTTTCTTCTGCTGGTGGAAAAAAGAGATACTTGATATCGCTTTTGACTTTGGGGGCTCTCTAGATGCTTCACGTGTTTTTCCCACATGCTGTTGGATTTTGGTGGAAATTAATACTTACTTTTGACTTTGGGGATGATAATTAGATGTTATGGATCCATCTGATTATTGATATTGGCCAGTGAATTTTCAGAAAGATTATCCCAAAAATCAGTGTCATCATCACTGTGAGGATTTGTCGGATAATTGCTATCTGATATTTGCTGAATGTAATTTTCAAAGAATTTGACGGATGAAATGTGCGTCGTATGGAAAAGAAATGGGGCTTCTCCATAATCATTGATGGTGCGGATTTTCTGAATTGGATCTTCACTAAATAATTTAAATTGGTATGGCTGGAGAGTAAAAACATCATCATCTCCAATATGACTAGCAATTTGATAGGCAATGTAATCTTGGATTTGACTGGATATTGGATTTGAACAAATCCATGTTGGGAATTCGCAACCTAGTAAATAAAATGCGGTTGGAGTATAATGGGAATTGTATTTTGGACTAGAGGTTACATGGATAATATGTTGAGCTGGGATAATAGTACCAAATGATGTCCATTCTGGCATTTTGCTTTGGATAATTGCTTGACAAATGGATGTTGAAGGTTTAGAAAAACATTTTTGGATGCAAATGGCTAATTTTCGGGGTATGTTTTTGGTTTGTTGTGGCTGGGTAAAAATTATTTGTTTAAGAAATCCATAATCGAGGAGGGTCATGGGTGTGATTTGGATCTGCTGGTTTTTATATGGGATAGTAATATCTTGGAAAGTGGCCATATTGATACATGCCTTGGGAATACTAAAAATTAAGTTACATTCACAGTTAGCCCTTTCTAATGGAATTTGTTGGCAATGGAGTTTGGTTTTGGGACAATTTTGTAAGTTTGGGTGTTGGTAATAAAGGGTATCCCAAGTAAAAGATAGGCCAGGAAGAATTTCTGGATATTTGAATGGGTTTTGGCCAGCAATTTGGGTCAAGGTTTGAAAGAGAAATTGGTGAAAATGTTGGCTTTTTTGTTGGGCTTGGTACTGGATATTGGTAACAATTTCTGTGGGGAGCTTTGCGGGTAGTAAGGATATTGTTTTGGGTAATGCTAAATTTTTGGAAAAATTTGTACACACGCTATCACCATCATCCAGTGGGGATGACTGCACTTGCTCAGCTATTACCAGTGGGGTAATAGAGGAACGCTGTTTGAAATATTGGATTTGTTGTTGTAGCACCTTGACTTGATCCATGAGCTCTTTATTCCTGTGAAGTAAATTCTTGTAACAAATAGGAAATGGATCATTAGATGTGGAAGGGTTGGTGAGAACTTCTTTTCCGGATTTAGAAAGTAAGAGTTGTTTTGTTGTACAAAAAATTTCGATTTTGAAAATAGATGCTCAAGGCATCTAGGGAATTTTTGAGGTGCTGAGTATTTGAAGCACTCCATATGTTATCTAGGAGACATTGCTGGGTGTCATCAATGTCTCGTAAATAACAAAGTAATTGGAATTTTTGTTGTGATTCTTGTGTGAAAATTGGTAATGAAATTTCTCCGAAATGCTTGGTGCTCTTCATCTGCAAAATAAATATGTTAGATATAAATCGAAGAATTTTGTAATTGTTTTGAATAAGTTGAATTTTGTGCAGAAAGAAACGAGAATGTAATTGGTTTACCGAGTGGTGAAGTAGTTATATTATTGGTTGATGTAATAAATGGGTAAAGAAGAGATATAAAGGGGATGCCTAGAATAACAGTATTAGTCAAATTTTGGGTGAGGACAAAAGATGTTTCGAAGTAAGTCTGGTCTCGATGAATTAAAACTTTAGGTAATTTATATCTAATTTTTAATTTACTTCCTGTTGCTGAACATAACTGATCATTGGTTTTATGATAATATTTAGTAGGAACAATGTTTTCTTGAATACAATTTAGATCAGCTCCAGTGTCTATTAAGGCTACAAGCTGTATTTTAAAGTCATCGATAATTAATTCGATTTTTGTATGCCATTTTGAAATATGAAGTTGGTTAATTGTTGAAACTGTGGTTTGTTCCTGTAATGTTTCAGTAGTATTTTCTTTTGGAGTTTCTTCGTTAAATGATTTTGCTCATTGCAAAAGTTGCAATTTGTTATTTATTTGGATTATTTGTATCTGAAAATTTTGATTTTCCTGTTGGAGTATGGTAATTTTGTCTTGTAATAGGTCAATATTCTCTTTGATATTGTAATTATTACTTGTTTTTGTCTGACGGAATCGCTCTAAAGTTTCATTTAGATTAACAATTGGTTTAGTGATCTTGGGTTCATTATTTTTGGCACTAAGTACGTTTTTTAATTTTTTGATATATTGTTGTTTTAATTGATTGTCGTCAATTTTGCTGATTAAGTCAATTAATAATTCTTCTTCAGGGAGATCTTTTGTAATGACATTGATTTGCTGACAGCATGTGTTGTTACATCCGAATTGTATTGGATTATCTTCATAACTGGAATCAAGGGAATGGTAATCGGAAGAGGAGTATATATTTTCAGAGTTACTATCATTATTTAGATTTGCGATTTTGAATATTTCTAATATAGCTAGTTTATTGGTTTCCGAAATTTCTAATTGATTGATTTTGTCTTTTACTTTGCAAGTAGTTTTATAATGGCCTTTTTTGCCACAGTTAAAGCATGTAATATTTTTCCTATTATTTTGTTTATTAGGTTCCTTTGTTTTTTGTTTTTCTTTGTATTTGTTATGCTTTGGTTTATCATAATATTTGTCTTTTGGGATATATTTGTTTTTTTGCTTTGAGGAGCTTGTTTTGATGTTTCTTCTAGAAGGGGCTATAGGAGGAATACCATATTGTTCACAGAAATTTCCTAATTCATATTTAGCTTTGATTTTGTCTTTTTGTGTTTGTCTATTAATTTTCATATCGATGCACATACGTAACCCTTCTTTTTGAATTGTACTTATAATATCACCATAAGTTAATTTATCATAATCTATAGCTCCTGTTGGTTGGCTAAGAACATCTCTAATTTTGTGGGCAAATAGACTTGGGAGACCATTGATAAATTTTTCTTTCCAAAATGATTTTGTGCAGTCATCTCTTAACATGACTCTAGATGTAAAGACATCTTTGTACCACCTAAAATCACTTAATGTTGGGCAATGGAGGTTACTAAGTTGGTCATGGATTCTTGAAGTAATATGACTAGGTGTACCTATAAAATGTTTTACAATTGTAAATATTAAAGTATTGATGCCATCATGTCTAGTCATATTAATTTCTTCATCAAATATTGGGAATCCATTTTCATCCACTTGAATTGAATTTCTTATTTCAGTTCTTGAGTCATTAGTTAGGTATTTATCCCACCAAGATTTTAACATTCCTGTGAATCCTGTGGTTAATAAATCTACAACTTGTGGTTGGGTATGGTCAAAAGTGCTAAGATAAGTATTGGCTACCATGGACATATGATTTAATTTTTCTAGTATTTGTTGTTCACTAAGACCATCTATGTTCCATTCATATAATTTGTTGGCTGAAACCGAAAACTGGTTTAATAAGCTTCTATCTTCTAGTTGGAGATCGACTGGGGTCGGTTTTGTATACCAATTCTTGGTTGTAACAATTTGCGTATTTGGATGGTATATTTTATTGATTTTGGTATCTGTAAATTGTTGTTCAATAGTTGCAATATCCTCATCTGTTGTAGAATCAGTATCGCTTAATTGAGTTAATGTGCTGACACTCTCATTTTTTAGGGTCAAATTCTTTTGATTTAATTCAATTTTGTTTAATAATTCTTCTATTTTAGCAATATTTTCAGTACGGGTGAGTAATGGTTTGATTTTTTGTTCAGGGAAACTTATGAGTGGTTTTTCATGTTGGCTTGAAGAAGATGGTGAGGGTGTTATAGATTCATCTAGCCGAGTTTCTATTTTGTCTAACTGTTTTCCTATAATTTGTAAACTTTGATTTGTATAATTATTTTGTTCAATTAATTTTTTGGTTTCTGTATCTTTCTCACTAGGGATTTTAAAAGGGGCAGCAACAACTGTGGTACCTCTGTAGTCTAAGTAAACTGTTTCTAATGGAGGGTGATTGGAAGAAACAAAAGTGTTATCTGTTTTTTGCCATTTTATTTTGGTTATAGTATTAATTTTGTTATAATAATTGTCAATATAATCTATGAGGTGTATATCAGTTTTGATATCTTGCATAAATGCATACCATTTTGTATATATATCATTTTTGACATGTTGGGGAAATTCTTTGTGGAATTGGTCGTGCCGTGTTTTGTTATGTTGGGATTGGAATTCGTGTAATAAATATTGTATATTTATTTCGTATATTTTGTTAATTGTAAGGAGATTTTTGTCTATGTGGCTAGGTGTGTCATCTTCAAAGTCTGTTTGTGTGGGAGATTGAGGGGATTCCTGGGATGGTGGTTGTGTATAATAGGGTTTGGTAATTTGAGAAGAGGAATCAACACCTTTAAATTTTGGTTTTTTATCTAAAAGATTTGTGTCAAATCTGGGGATGCTAGTGGAGCTACTACATCTACTAAGTTCTTTTATTTTAAAAGGGGTATTGATTCTTTGCTGATCAAAACTGATACGAACCGTTCCGTCAAGATATTGTTGTATATAATCGATATCTAATGAGTCATTTTGTATGTTTGTAGGATAATTCTCATTTTCTGCTATCCAGGTATTAGGGAGTTGAATGTCATTCCATTGTATGGTTTTTGGTACTTGAATGTTGGCGTTGGTAGTACTACTTTGTATGAGGACTGTTTTGTCTTTTGGACTTTTTACTAGAGCATGGATGTTAAGATTAGTTTTGGTACATTTGTAATAGACTCTGTATATTAAGGCTATTGAATAACTTCCTTCTAGCATTTGGGTGATGGCTCCAAATGTTTGGAGATTGAGAGTTAGTGCTTTTAATATGTGTTTATCATTTAGACTTAAGTGTAAATCAGGGTAACAGTCAAAATGAATTGGACCATTATGTAAACTTGATTCCATT
>OY978225.1:19157103-19234789 GCA_963854785.1 Vaccinium vitis-idaea | reverse complement strand
CAAATTTATGCAATTACAAAACAACAAGAAAAATGTGCTCTCCTAAGTAAAGAATCCATTAACCAACACATTTCCAAAGGATATAAATTTCTACATATAGGATTAGTACAGGTAGCCATCAAACCCCTTACACGAAGAGGTTTAAATTCTTCAATATTATTAGCATTACGAGACAGCAGATTTACAACATTTAGTGACAGCCTATTAGGATTAATGGAATCAAGTTTACATAATGGTCCAATTCATTTTGACTGTTACCCTGATTTACACTTAAGTCTAAATGATAAACACATATTAAAAGCACTAACTCTCAATCTCCAAACATCTGGAGCCATCACCCAAATGCTAGAAGGAAGTTATTCAATAGCCTTAATATACAGAGTCTATTACAAATGTACCAAAACTAATCTTAACATCCATGCTCTAGTAAAAAGTCCAAAAGACAAAACAGTCCTCATACAAAGTAGTACTACCAACGCCAACATTCAAGTACCAAAAACCATACAATGGAATGACATTCAACTCCCTAATACCTGGATAGCAGAAAATGAGAATTATCCTACAAACATACAAAATGACTCATTAGATATCGATTATATACAACAATATCTTGACGGAACGGTTCGTATCAGTTTTGATCAGCAAAGAATCAATACCCTTTTAAAATAAAAGAACTTAGTAGATGTAGTAGCTCCACTAGCATCCCCAGATTTGACACAAATCTTTTAGATAAAAAACCAAAATTTAAAGGTGTTGATTCCTCTTCTCAAATTACCAAACCCTATTATACACAACCACCATCCCAGGAATCCCCTCAATCTCCCACACAAACAGACTTTGAAGATGACACACCTAGCCACATAGACAAAAATCTCCTTACAATTAACAAAATATACGAAATAAATATACAATATTTATTACACGAATTCCAATCCCAACATAACAAAACACGGCACGACCAATTCCACAAAGAATTTCCCCAACATGTCAAAAATGATATATATACAAAATGGTATGCATTTATGCAAGATATCAAAACTGATATACACCTCATAGATTATATTGACAATTATTATAACAAAATTAATACTATAACCAAAATAAAATGGCAAAAAACAGATAACACTTTTGTTTCTTCCAATCACCCTCCATTAGAAACAGTTTACTTAGACTACAGAGGTACCACAGTTGTTGCTGCCCCTTTTAAAATCCCTAGTGAGAAAGATACAGAAACCAAAAAATTAATTGAACAAAATAATTATACAAATCAAAGTTTACAAATTATAGGAAAACAGTTAGACAAAATAGAAACTCGGCTAGATGAATCTATAACACCCTCACCATCTTCTTCAAGCCAACATGAAAAACCACTCATAAGTTTCCCTGAACAAAAAATCAAACCATTACTCACCCGTACTGAAAATATTGCTAAAATAGAAGAATTATTAAACAAAATTGAATTAAATCAAAAGAATTTGACCCTAAAAAATGAGAGTGTCAGCACATTAACTCAATTAAGCGATACTGATTCTACAACAGATGAGGATATTGCAACTATTGAACAACAATTTACAGATACCAAAATCAATAAAATATACCATCCAAATACGCAAATTGTTACAACCAAGAATTGGTATACAAAACCGACCCCAGTCGATCTCCAACTAGAAGATAGAAGCTTATTAAACCAGTTTTCGGTTTCAGCCAACAAATTATATGAATGGAACATAGATGGTCTTAGTGAACAACAAATACTAGAAAAATTAAATCATATGTCCATGGTAGCCAATACTTATCTTAGCACTTTTGACCATACCCAACCACAAGTTGTAGATTTATTAACCACAGGATTCACAGGAATGTTAAAATCTTGGTGGGATAAATACCTAACTAATGACTCAAGAACTGAAATAAGAAATTCAATTCAAGTGGATGAAAATGGATTCCCAATATTTGATGAAGAAATTAATATGACTAGACATGATGGCATCAATACTTTAATATTTACAATTGTAAAACATTTTATAGGTACACCTAGTCATATTACTTCAAGAATCCATGACCAACTTAGTAACCTCCATTGCCCAACATTAAGTGATTTTAGGTGGTACAAAGATGTCTTTACATCTAGAGTCATGTTAAGAGATGACTGCACAAAATCATTTTGGAAAGAAAAATTTATCAATGGTCTCCCAAGTCTATTTGCCCACAAAATTAGAGATGTTCTTAGCCAACCAACAGGAGCTATAGATTATGATAAATTAACTTATGGTGATATTATAAGTACAATTCAAAAAGAAGGGTTACGTATGTGCATCGATATGAAAATTAATAGACAAACACAAAAAGACAAAATCAAAGCTAAATATGAATTAGGAAATTTCTGTGAACAATATGGTATTCCTCCTATAGCCCCTTCTAGAAGAAACACCAAAACAAGCTCCTCAAAGCAAAAAAACAAATATATCCCAAAAGACAAATATTATGATAAACCAAAGCATAACAAATACAAAGAAAAACAAAAAACAAAGGAACCTAATAAACAAAATAATAGGAAAAATATTACATGCTTTAACTGTGGCAAAAAAGGCCATTATAAAACTACTTGCAAAGTAAAAGACAAAATCAATCAATTAGAAATTTCGGAAACCAATAAACTAGCTATATTAGAAATATTCAAAATCGCAAATCTAAATAATGATAGTAACTCTGAAAATATATACTCCTCTTCCGATTACCATTCCCTTGATTCCAGTTATGAAGATAATCCAATACAATTCGGATGTAACAACACATGCTGTCAGCAAATCAATGTCATTACAAAAGATCTCCCTGAAGAAGAATTATTAATTAACTTAATCAGCAAAATTGACGACAATCAATTAAAACAACAATATATCAAAAAATTAAAAAACGTACTTAGTGCCAAAAATAATGAACCCAAGATCACTAAACCAATTGTTAATCTAAATGAAACTTTAGAGCGATTCCGTCAGACAAAAACAAGTAATAATTACAATATCAAAGAGAATATTGACCTATTACAAGACAAAATTACCATACTCCAACAGGAAAATCAAAATTTTCAGATACAAATAATCCAAATAAATAACAAATTGCAACTTTTGCAATGAGCAAAATCATTTAACGAAGAAACTCCAAAAGAAAATACTACTGAAACATTACAGGAACAAACCACAGTTTCAACAATTAACCAACTTCATATTTCAAAATGGCATACAAAAATCGAATTAATTATCGATGACTTTAAAATACAGCTTGTAGCCTTAATAGACACTGGAGCTGATCTAAATTGTATTCAAGAAAACATTGTTCCTACTAAATATTATCATAAAACCAATGATCAGTTATGTTCAGCAACAGGAAGTAAATTAAAAATTAGATATAAATTACCTAAAGTTTTAATTCATCGAGACCAGACTTACTTCGAAACATCTTTTGTCCTCACCCAAAATTTGACTAATACTGTTATTCTAGGCATCCCCTTTATATCTCTTCTTTACCCATTTATTACATCAACCAATAATATAACTACTTCACCACTCGGTAAACCAATTACATTCTCGTTTCTTTCTGCACAAAATTCAACTTATTCAAAACAATTACAAAATTCTTCGATTTATATCTAACATATTTATTTTGCAGATGAAGAGCACCAAGCATTTCGGAGAAATTTCATTACCAATTTTCACACAAGAATCACAACAAAAATTCCAATTACTTTGTTATTTACGAGACATTGATGACACCCAGCAATGTCTCCTAGATAACATATGGAGTGCTTCAAATACTCAGCACCTCAAAAATTCCCTAGATGCCTTGAGCATCTATTTTCAAAATCGAAATTTTTTGTACAACAAAACAACTCTTACTTTCTAAATCCGGAAAAGAAGTTCTCACCAACCCTTCCACATCTAATGATCCATTTCCTATTTGTTACAAGAATTTACTTCACAGGAATAAAGAGCTCATGGATCAAGTCAAGGTGCTACAACAGCAAATCCAATATTTCAAACAGCGTTCCTCTATTACTCCACTGGTAATAGCTGAGCAAGTGCAGTCATCCCCACTGGATGATGGTGATAGCGTGTGTACAAATTTTTCCAAAAATTTAGCATTACCCAAAACAATATCCTTACTACCCGCAAAGCTCCCCACAGAAATTGTTACCAATATCCAGTACCAAGCCCAACAAAAAAGCCAACATTTTCACCAATTTCTCTTTCAAACCTTGACCCAAATTGCTGGCCAAAACCCATTCAAATATCCAGAAATTCTTCCTGGCCTATCTTTTACTTGGGATACCCTTTATTACCAACACCCAAACTTACAAAATTGTCCCAAAACCAAACTCCATTGCCAACAAATTCCATTAGAAAGGGCTAACTGTGAATGTAACTTAATTTTTAGTATTCCCAAGGCATGTATCAATATGGCCACTTTCCAAGATATTACTATCCCATATAAAAACCAGCAGATCCAAATCACACCCATGACCCTCCTCGATTATGGATTTCTTAAACAAATAATTTTTACCCAGCCACAACAAACCAAAAACATACCCCGAAAATTAGCCATTTGCATCCAAAAATGTTTTTCTAAACCTTCAACATCCATTTGTCAAGCAATTATCCAAAGCAAAATGCCAGAATGGACATCATTTGGTACTATTATCCCAGCTCAACATATTATCCATGTAACCTCTAGTCCAAAATACAATTCCCATTATACTCCAACCGCATTTTATTTACTAGGTTGCGAATTCCCAACATGGATTTGTTCAAATCCAATATCCAGTCAAATCCAAGATTACATTGCCTATCAAATTGCTAGTCATATTGGAGATGATGATGTTTTTACTCTCCAGCCATACCAATTTAAATTATTTAGTGAAGATCCAATTCAGAAAATCCGCACCATCAATGATTATGGAGAAGCCCCATTTCTTTTCCATACGACGCACATTTCATCCGTCAAATTCTTTGAAAATTACATTCAGCAAATATCAGATAGCAATTATCCGACAAATCCTCACAGTGATGATGACACTGATTTTTGGGATAATCTTTCTGAAAATTCACTGGCCAATATCAATAATCAGATGGATCCATAACATCTAATTATCATCCCCAAAGTCAAAAGTAAGTATTAATTTCCACCAAAATCCAACAGCATGTGGGAAAAACACGTGAAGCATCTAGAGAGCCCCCAAAGTCAAAAGCGATATCAAGTATCTCTTTTTTCCACCAGCAGAAGAAAGGTACTAGCAAAAGCAAGAAAAGCAACAGCAATTATCAGACAAAAAGAAGACCTCAAGTCAAAAGAGAAATCCATTATTTCTATTTTCCACCGAAAGATGACACCTAAGTCAAAAGTAGCATAATTAGTTTTATTTTTTCAAAATCAGAATGATTGTAAACAGAGCTCCTTATTCTATAAAAGGACTCTCCAGATCAGTAGTTAGGCAGCTTTCATTCCAGAGTTATTTTTACTCTTCTTCCTCTACTACTCTCTCAACTCTGCTCTCCCTCTCATATCTCGACCCATCTCTCTCAACTCTTCCTCCCCCCCATATGTACCAGTAGCTTCAAGTAAGCCTTTCAATTCAATACAATGATTTGAATTTACATTTTCAAATACTGCTTTTAACTACTGTCTTTATTATGGCCGGTTCTACCGCCCTTATTATTGTGTATGTTTCATGGCTGGTTTAACCGCCTCTTTTATTACTCTTTTTTAATTATACTTTAATATGTCTCTTAAGACTCTCCCTTCCGCCCCCCCTATGGTATCAGAGCCAAGTAGTGAGTAGTGAGTAGGAGGAGGTTATGCCGGGTGGTTAGACCTGTTTACTGTAGGATGTAGAGTACAGTTATACTCCAAATAATCAGTGCATTATTATCAAGTGCTTGTAGTTGTTTAATTAATAGTTTGGCCGTAGATCTGCGAACTGCCACGCTACATCAGGTCACCCAGGTTCCTAGGTTCCCATTTTAAGGTGTGTAAATCCCGAGGTAGGGTAGCCGTTTTTGGGTGTGGATGGGGTATGTACCTGGTGGCGTATGTGCCTTGTAGGAGATAAACAGTCAAATTATTAAACTAAACAATTCAAGTAGTTGAGATAATATACAGATTATTTACAGTATAAAATACGCTACACTCTTACTCTTTTGGTATAACTTACCTTGCATAACTACTTCTACCACAACTTCGAATGTTCAATAACAAAATGATAAACGAAAATAATGAACCTTTAGATTCCACATATTTCTTTATCCATGGTGAAAGATTATCCAAAGAATTTAATTCCTTAGGAAATATAGAGCGACGAAAAAATTATCGACAATTATTTACTAAAAAGGAGCAATATCATATTTTCTCCCAATGGCAAAATTTGCTAAATCAAAATAAAACGGATATTCAATTCCTAGATTACATTGAACATATACATATTAACAAACATAAAACGACAACCAAGGAGTTATGTACAACAACAACAATTCCAGAATTAAATGACAAAGATATGCTAATTGAACTAATCAGTAGATTAGAAGATCCAAAACTAAAATTACTCTATACTCAAAAATTGAAAGAAATATTACCAAATCTTCACAAAATAGAACCTATAATCTTAAATCAGGATTATGAGGACATAAATCAAAATAACCCAAGTCTGGCAAATAGTCAAATTATCACACAACCAGAACCAGTAATAGAAACTTTAAATGTAATTACACAGGTAAACAAAACACGTGACACTACTTCACAAGAACTTCAACATGAGATAAAAGAAGTCAAAAAACAAATTAAGGAAATAAAACAATATGATGAGAGTATCCAAAACTCCAAGTATAACCAAGCACGACGTCACTCTAGAATCAATAAAATAAAAAGCTATAAAAATAATATCCACAATCTTCCAGCAGAACCAGATATAATTTCAATTCAACGATGGAATACTTATATCAACCTCAAAATTCATGATATGGAAATAGAAACAGTTGCGCTAGTAGATACTGGAGCAGATATGAATTGTATTCAAGAAGGATTAATACCCACAAAATATTATCATAAAACAATTGAACAATTAGTATCTGCCAATGGTAGCCAAATGGATATTCAATACAAATTACCCAAAGTACATATTTGCCAAAATAATGTATGTTTTCAAACATCTTTTGTTTTAGTTAAAAACATGACAGATAATGTAATTCTAGGTTTACCTTTTATTGGTATGATATACCCTTTCACAACAAATAATATTGGTATAACTACAACACACTTAGGAAAAGAAATAACTTTCAAATTCCTAAAACCATCTGAAAAACGAGAATTAAAACAATTGACACTGTTACAACAGAAAACTCAACAATTACACTATCTCCAAAACGAAATAAAATATAAACAAATAGAAGAACAACTTACAAATAATGACTTAATTCAACAAATAGATAAATTCAAGTATCATTTAGAAACAGAAATATGTTCAAATATACCCAGTGCTTTTTGGCATCGCAAAAAACATATAGTTACTTTACCTTATACCAAAGATTTCAAAGAAAGCAATATACCAACAAAATTCAGACCTATTCAAATGAATCCAGAAACAATGGAAACTTGTAAACAAGAAATTCAAACATTACTTGATAACCATATTATCCAAAAAAGTAAATCACCTTGGTCTTGCCCAGCTTTCTATGTCAACAAAAATGCTAAAATAGAAAGAGGTGTACCTCTCCTAGTGATCAATTATAAACCACTAAATACTGCCTTAGAATGGATTAGATACCCAATTCCCAACAAAAAAGACCTCATTAATAGATTACATAATGCTACAATATTCTCAAAATTCGATCTTAAAAGTGGATTCTGGCAAATACAAATTCATCCAAAAGACAGATACAAAACTGCTTTCACAACCCCTTTTGGACATTATGAATGGAATGTAATGCCATTTGGATTAAAAAATGCTCCTAGTGAATTCCAAAATATAATGAATGATATATTCAATCCATTTAGTCATTTTATTATCACATATATTGATGATGTACTCGTCTTTTCTAATACAATAGACGAACATTGGAAACATTTAAAATCCTTTTTACAAACCATCAAACACAATGGCTTAGTAGTTTCGGCCCCCAAAATTAAACTATTTCAAACAAAAATTCGATTTTTAGGGTATAATATATATCAATCAACTATAACACCAATTGATAGGGCCATTCAGTTTCCTGATAAATTTCCAGATGAAATTACTGATAAAAACCAATTACAAAGATTTTTAGGATCACTAAATTATGTGTCAGAATTTTATAAAAACCTCAGACCAATATGTCAACCACTATTTGAAAGATTAAATAATAATCCACCAGCATGGACATCAACCCATACTAATATTGTACAACAAATTAAAACATATGTCAAAATATTACCATGTCTAGGGATTCCAACAACAAGCTCATTTAAAATAATACAAACTGATGCTTCTGACATAGGATATGGAGGCATTCTTTTACAAAAAATCAATTCAACTTCTCCTGAACAAATAGTTAGATACTATTCAGGAGTATGGAACAAAACCCAAAATAATTACAGTACTATTAAAAAAGAAATTTTAGCACTCGTATTATGTATCTCTAAATTTCAAGATGATATTTTAAACCAAAAATTTTTAATTCGCATCGACTGCAAAAGTGCCAAGCATATTTTAGAACAAGATGTAAAAAATATGGCTAGCAAACAAATTTTTGCTCGCTGGCAATCAATATTAAGTATTTTTCACTTTGATATAGAATATATTAAAGGTGAGCAAAATTCAATTCCTGATTTTCTAACACGAGAATTCTTATTAAATTAATTTTGCAGATATGGCAGAAAAGAACAAAAAAGATAGCAAGATAGCAACAACACCACAAAAACAGTTAGCTCTCACAACTAGCACTATGGCTATTCCCCCAATTGAACTAGTCAATAGATACCAAGTCCTTAATCCAACACCAAAAAGCCAATACGGATCTAGTTCTTCACTAGCCTACCCACCAATTACCCAAAATTATACCCCAGTCAACCAGGTCATAAGAACCTTTTTCCAACCCATTATTCCAGCAAAAACAATTTATATTACAAAACCTCAATTACAAAACCTATTTTACATAGAACCATCTTTTCAACATATAAAAAATCCAAATGATTTGGCTCTACATTATTTCCCAGACAACTGGCACTTTGTTCCACATAATCCAGACAAATCAATATCTTTCTATAAAAATATCCTTGAGCATACTCATTCCGTTGTCTTCAAACAAGTTTATGACCCAAAAGATAGCAACGATATCAATTACCAATCATTTTACATCCACAAAATAATTAGTATTTCTGAATGGGGCCATCCCTCCAACCTTCAACCACTACCAGATACTAACTTATTTTTCAGTTACTATGATTACATCAACGCTTGGTCTTATGCATTATTATATGAAAATTCAAAATTCTCTCATTCTTGGTTTTTCCAGTTTGATCAACATTTCAATTCTCCATTTCCTACTTGGTTTCTTCGCTGGTGGTCTCAAATGGGAGCCAGTAATGACATTATCCCCAAAAATCTTCTTGATCAAGTTGACTACTTCTACTCTAAACAAAAATTAAACTCTCATCAAAATCAATTTCCTAGACTCCTCCTTTTTGTTGCAAAATATAAAGTGGCTTGGATTTTCAGATGGAAATATGTTATCACCGATAATCTTGTTTGCCGCCAATTCTTGATCAAATGGTGGAATAAGTTCAATATCCAACAAGTAATTGATCAAGTCCAGAATGACTTCAAAATAAAAGTCCCAAAACCAGTCCAGATCCATGATAGACCTCCATCTCCATATATGATTTCCAATATCAAGCTTGATAGTCCTACTACAAGCTCCCCTCCTCCACAATCACCCAATCAAACAATAATCAAATTCGCCCAACAACTCATCATGCAAGCTGCTCAAAATCCAAATCAAGAAGCAAGCAAGGCATTACTCCAAATTGCTACTGACATGCTTAGTCAAAGTCAGGACACTGAAGCATCAACTTCCTCCACACCAGAGCAAAATCCATTTGATTCTCTATTTCAAGATTCCCAGGATCCCAATGAATTATGAGTACTAATATTCTTTTTCTGATGCAGGATCAAGTATTACTATTTTTCAAAGAGCATTACCTCTATTATCACTCACTGATAATAGCTGAGAATCAATCATCCCCACTGGATGATGGTGAAAGCGTGAGTACAAAATCAAAAGTGTGAAAGATGAATCATGAACAAATTGAACTTTCCCTTTTAATTAATCCATTAGTTACTTGGGCAGAGGCCAATAGAAGGAGACGTATCCGTGACCAATTACACCATATTTGGACACGTTTCCTTTTAGAACCCAATACCAAAATAAATATCAAATTCTGGATAAGAAGCATGAATCACCTTCTTGCCTTTTATGACAAAACAGCCTTCACTCATCCAGCCCTCAATAAAACAATCATTTTCTTTAACGACAATGAAAAAACTGATTATTACTGGTTCAAATTAATAGTTAGACGACTACACAAAAAATTATTGTTACTATCCCAGCCTTAACCAAATCCCTAGCAATTATAAGAACCACCACCAATATCATCATCAGCAAGTGGAAGACAAAATGAATCAAAAGCCAATTATGGGGACCACTCCCTTTTTCCCATGCATTTTTCCTACCAACTTCATCATCCAAAATGAATTGATCGTAAGTCATCCAAGAAAGCAATCAGCAAGTGGAAGCAATATTCAGCAAAACAATTATCAATGGTGGGATCCACCTTTCAACTTTCCCTCAAAATTTCCACAACGAAATAATGGGATCAAGCTTTCCAGCGAAGACCATTTCAGCAAGTAGAGCAAATTCAGCAAAACAATTATTATTTCTCTTTTCCACCGAAAGATGACACCCAAGTCAAAAGTAGCATAATTACCTTTTACTTTTCAAATTTCGTATGATTGTAAACAGAGTTCCTTATTCTATAAAAGGACTCTCAAGATCAGTAGTTTAGGCAGCTTTCATTCCAGAGTTATTTTTACTCTTCTTCCTCTACTACTCTCTCAACTCTGCTCTCCCTCTCATATCTCGACCCATCTCTCTCAACTCTTCCTCCCCCCCATATGTACCAGTAGCTTCAAGTAAGCCTTTCAATTCAATACAATGATTTGAATTTACATTTTCAAATACTGCTTTTAACTACTGTCTTTATTATGGCCGGTTCTACCGCCCTTATTATTGTGCATGTTTCATGGCTGGTTTAACCGCCTCTTTTATTACTCTTTTTTAATTATACTTTAATATGTCTCTTAAGACTCTCCCTTCCGCCCCCCCTATGGTATATATATATATATATATAAGAAATTTCTTATGAGGGCTCCCTCACAAAAAAAAGTGCGGGAAAACAGTTGTGGGCCGTTGGATTCTATGCCCTTCACGTGATCCAACGGCTCACAACTGTTTTCCCGCACTTTTTTTTGAGGGAGCCCTCATAGGAAACTTCTTATACAGATATATATTGTAGAGAGAGAGAGAGAGAGAGAGACCTATAGAACGGCATCAGAGATGACAACAAACGGTGAAGGACTGGCGAACAAGTTTCGACAAACGGCGAAGGACGGTAGGCATGATCGGTGGTTTCGACGAAGGATGGCAGAGTAGAGAGAGAGAGGAGGAGGAGGAGGAGGATGAGACACCGTTTCTACTTTCTAGATAGAGAGATGAGAGGATAAGATTGATTAGGGTTTGAGGAGTTAAGGGGTGAAGGTACCTGTGGTTTTATTGCTTGCCGAACTGCCAGAGGCAAATATGTAACAAATAAATTGATTCTCCTCTTATAACACTAAGTGTTGGCTAGCCAAGCAGAAAAGAGTTTGGCTTCTAGACATGTGGTCGTAGGTTCGACCTCTCGAACCGGGAACTGAACTGGTTTTGAAATTTTATTAAGTTGGGAACTGAACCGAACCGGTAAAGAAAAAAGACCAGTTCGGTTTGGTTCTTTGATTTCTTTGTTCAACCCTAATTGGGCCTTCTAAAAAAGGGGGCTTCTTCGATTAACAAGGCCCACCCCTTTCTAAGGTTAGTATTCAGCCATTTTGTGAGTGTGGTTAGTATTCACCCATTTTGTGAGCTTGGGCCTATACTTTAAATTGGGTCTCACGTTAATAGGCCTTACGAAGGTTAGTTTGTTCAGCCTTTTGTGAGTAATAGGCGTTTACTTTAAATTGGATCTCATGTTAGTGGGCCTTTTAAATGTGGTCCCTTGGACCCAATCTTTAAGTGTCCCTTCTTGCTTCATATTTCCAGAAATGGGGCAAAATTTGGTGGACTAACATCCAGAGGGGTAATTACCAAAAAAACACGTTTTATCAATGTGATACCGCATATATGAGGCAATTATGGACGTGAGTAAAATATTTAACACATCTGGTCAATGTGTTTAGTTCAATTGCTTGCTCGACATATGGTTATAAACTGGTCATTGAGTGTTGGACTAGATTATTTACCCAGAATATGTGGTCTCCATGGGACCCATATATCTATATTGCTTCTATTCCTGGGTTTGTATTTCAATTGACAGTAATGGGGCAAACTCAATATTCTCTATTTATGGTTGGCAAACTAGAACACAGATGCGATTGAAAATGTGGGGAATGATAATATTGGAACTTGGATAGGATGTTGGGAGCGAGTGGCAGATTAGGCATATGTTCAGTGTAAAGACCCGTGTTTTTAAATAATTTTTCGGAAATAATATTGGGGTAATGTGAGGAAATGAAAATAGTGTAATATGGGGTCAATATGAGTTGGTGATTGAATTTGGAGTGTCTTTAAAACACACTAGAAACACAAGGGGTATAAGTGCAATTAATGGGGTGGGTGTAGACTTGTATATGGTTGATTATTTGGGAGCAAACACACACACACCACTCCCCCAAACCCATCGACACTCCCTCTCTATACTCCTCTCCCAAATTTCATACATCTCTCCTAGATTCAACTTCATATTCGTCATCTACACGTGATTTGGAGTCCGGGCTTTCTTGGAATCACTTTGGAGCAACCATTTTTCAGTTGAGAAGCTTCAAAGGCTAGGGTTTTGCATTTTCTACCCATTTCAAGCTCAATCCTTGCGGTAGGGGACAAATTTCTAGTCCCTCTAGTTGTATATAGTTGATTTGTTACACATACTCTTGCATTGGCTCTAAAATCCTCCTAACTTCTAGTGTTCTCCTTTAAAATGGGTTTTCTTCCTATTTTGATCTTGATCTATAAAATTACTTGTTGAAATGCTTAATTGGTAGTTGATTTACTCTCCCTCAATGTTTATTTGTTGCTTGACATCTCAAATTTGGGCTCAAATCATCAAAATAGGACTTGGGTTGAAATTCCACACCCAAAGGGCTGAAAATTTGACTTTTTGAAATGCCTAGAATCTGCCCCAACCGCCCGGGCTGAAAATCCAGCAAGCACACTTGTTGCCGGTTTTGCTCCAGTTCGTTCCTTGATGCCCGTTTGGCCCCCGATCGCTCATGTCTTCTTATAATCGACCTTTGGCACCATGATAACTCTCAAATTCACTTTGAAACCTTTAAACCAAGATTTTGAGACGTGATTTCATCGAACACCTTGTTCTACGTATCGGACACGCACAATTTTGAGTCGGTTGACACTTTTGGCGAAAATTGTGGCATTTTGAATAAAATGTGATACATGAAAATGTTTTGGTATATGATATGCTTTGAATGGATGAAAATGGTTTTATAAAAGGGTGCACGAAGCCCATGAAATCCGCCAAAGGGATTAATTCCCTATTAAAAACAAATGGATATTTTTATGAAATGTTGGAAATGAAGTGTTTTATGACTATCATAGAGTTTTGGTGAAAATTGGATACTTGGAAACACTTTTGGACACTTGGGTACTTTGTGACACTTGTTTTAGCTTCCAATATCATACATTTCTCATTTCACTAAATTCAATTCATATTCCGGTGTTCTTATCATCTTTATACACCTAGCGTTAGTAGAATGATTTTTCTACTGGGCTAGTGAGCTCACCCCATCATTTTCAGGTGCTTGACAAGGCACATGAGATGAATGCTTGGAGTGTGGATGCATGACATGAAGCTACTTGATCATGAAGTTATTTGTCCTCTTCATACTTAGTATCCTTTTGGGAGATGATTTTGTAACTTTAAATTTATTCAATCTTTTGACTATTTCAACTTATGTAATAACTTCAAAACCTTTGGTATTCATGCATGTGGGTATGGGTACCCTTGGTTAGAAACACATTAGACCTTGACTTTTCAACGGTGAAATGTATGACTTTTGACTTATCCTACGTGGATTTTATTTGTATTTTGGTTTATTAAAATTGAGGGCGTGTGACATTCAGTGTACGGGTTCTATGGGGGAGTTCCCTTGGGCTTATTGCTTGCTGAATTGCTAGAGGCTTATCTCATCTGTTCCGGTTTACCTTTTCATGTATGGATCTATTTTTCTCCTGCTTGGTTATGGTTGTGCATCTGAATTTGGTTATGGCTGATTTTTCGGCGTATGACTTGGGTACGAAGGCGTAGTTACTTAGGTTGATGACCCAAGTTTCTATGGGCTGGAGTTCTTCGAGGGAGACGGAGTTTACTCTAGGGTTGAACCTAGTCATGGTTCTACCTTACATGGTACAGAGGTTTCATCCACCTTTGGCTCCGAGCTCCTTGTGAGTGTACTGTTCTCATTGCGAGGGTCACTTCTTTACTTTACCGTGTGTGGAGGTGGATGGATTAGAATTGATGCACCTTCGTGGTTGTTTTCACCTGAAGGCGGAGATTACCGATGGATTAGAATTGATGCACCTGAAGGCGGAGATTACCGATGGATGTTTTCACATTGTGGTGGCCTTGGTTTTCTCTGCTCCGGGGTTTCCCCTGGGGTTGACTCTGTCTCTCATGATCTTTACCTTGGCTAGGGATTTCATTTGTCCTTAGACTATCCTTGACCGTTCGATATCACCGCAGTCTACCCTTTACTTTTGAATGGATGTTTTGCTATCAATATGGATGGCCATTGGAACTGTGGAGGCATGATGACTTTGGAACTTGGACTATGATGTTTGGAGCGCGTGGCAGACTAGGCATGTGTTCAGTGTACGGGTTCTACAGTCGGGTTCCCTTGAGTATTATTGCTTGCCGAACTGCCACATGCTTATCTCTTTTGGTCTGAGTTGCTCTGCTACTGTCGTTTCCACTGTTGAGGATCGGTTGTTCCATATATTTGATTTTATTTGCATTAGAAAACAATGTTATCATTTATCCTAGCCTTGCAGGTTGCGCATGGCATTAGACATCCTTTTAGCTATGTTTACTTTTTTTCTTTGTGGGTAATTCAACTTGAAATAAAAAGAGGCTAAGCGAATGTACAGCCTACAAGGGGCATACCCCAGGAAGGACTAAAAAAGGAAAGAAAAGAGAAGAAAATAAAAAAGTAGAGCGTACTCCCTAGCACAACCGTCCAGGGAGGAAATAGAAAAGGGATTGCCAAAAGACTACAAGGATATCTAACTAATAAAATATCCAAAGCCATGGACATAAGATATATTAGGGGTGTAGAAATGTTTCTAAACCATCTAAGAGAGGGTAGAGAAACATTCAAAAAACTTCAATGCTGGCTCTTCTTCACTTTAATGAAACACTAGAGATCAGGGATGGAGGGTAAAAGGGGGGTGGGGTGGCACGTGTCAACCTCGGGTCCCAAAAAAAAATTATTTTTTTTATTGCAAGACTAGTGTTATACTTTAAAATGCGTATATTGTTTTTGGTATTAAGCATATTGATAAGTGACTAATCGATAAAAATATATAATTTTTGGGTATTAAGTATGTTGATGAATGATAAACATATGAAAATGTGTATCTTTTCAGGTATTAGAAATAATGAATCTTAGAATACTTGTACCTTTTTTTCTTACATTGTGTGTTTCCTTGTGAGGAGTGAATTGGGCCTTTATCCTTTGAGAGTGGAGGTAAAATGTGGAGGGGGGTATGTGAGAGTGAGTTGAGGGAGCAATGGAACTTGTGTCCCTTGGCTTTCGAGAAAAAAGAAGAGTGGGAGTGTGAGGTCTCGAGGGAGTTTGTAGTACGTACATAATGGCCTGGGGGCTGATCTTCTTTCTTTTTATCTCTTTTATCTATCTTTTTTTTTAAGTTTGAAATAGAAAAAGAGGCTAACCAAATGTACAGCAAGGGGCATACCCCAGGAGGAACAGAAAAGAAGAAGAAAGAGAAAGAGAAAGAGAGAGAGAAAATAAAACTGGCTTTACCTATGCCAATCGGCTACAAAGCTACGAGGGAATGTAACAATTGTTTCCTAACCATCTAAAATAAGAGGTAGAGGTGGTAATTGACAACCCAACCCAACCCAACCTGCCCACTTATAACCCAACCCAACTTGCCCATATTATAATGTGGGTTGAACCTATATTAACCCACATTTACATGGGTTGGATTGGGTTGAAAATGGGTTCAATATGGGTTCATCAAAAAAAAAAAAAAAGATTGTATGTACTGAGCCATTCGAGCATTGTTCAAAGCTACTCTCTAATAAAAAACAAAATGTTTACACACATACAAAAGGCATGTAGTAAAATCTATGTAGGGAGAGAATCAGAGAAAGCGATGGTTGGATCAATTGGATTGAAATTCTTAGGGATCGGAGGGACGAGTGGGAATCAACCCACTCAAACAAAATTGGTTTGTGTTGTAATTTACCGATGCACCCCTCACAATTTCCACAATTTTCCTTTCCACCATTCCATCCCTACATTGTAAACAGTCCTTCTATTGTCCACCCACTGGGCGGACGATAAAACACACTCATGGAAGAATTATAACTCTTACATGGAAGAGTTTTTCACTGTTTGAATTCTTACATGTAAGAATTCAAATTCTATACACTTTATTGTCCGCCCATTGGGCGGACAGTAGATTTTTTCTTACAAATATTCTACTACTACTACATTTCTAGTCAAACAGGGGAGGGGAAAGAGTCCATAAATGTACAGACTAAGAACGTCACATTTTACACACACACACACACACACAGATTGTTTTGCTGCTTTTGCATGTGTTTTATGGAAAAAGAAAAGAAAATTGGGTTGGGTTTGGCTAGACCTATTTTTGATCCACCCATATTCAACCCATCTACTCTCAATCCATATTCAACCCACCCATATTCAATCAATAACCCATGTCAACCCACTCAAACCCAACCCAACCCAACCCAACCCACCTATTTGCCACTTCTAATAAGAGGGTAAAGAAACAAATGACAAAACATTTGGTTTTTGATATTTTCCGTTGGTCCGAGATCTTGGACTTTGACTGTAAGAGCCTGGGCTTTACAGTCCATACAATGGACAAGGGAATTGATCCACACGGCTATCTTGAGAACCCCCCATACGGCCAACTAGACTAGTGGCTTGTGGCAGCCCTAACTAAGAGCTGATGATACAACACACCAACCCCATTTAATACAAACACAGTTGTTGCATTTTGACAATAGATTTGTGCAAACCGTAAGCAGCTAACACACGTCCTTCTAGTAAATCGACAACCATTCCTCAATAAACCGTGAGTTGAGCTCAGGTAAACCAACCAATGCACCACAAACTGTATGATACAAACTACAATCAAAGATAAATTTTGTGATGCATGAACTGAAATTTTTGGGCCAGACCCAACTGATGCTTGAACAAAAGAAACCCAGGAGATGGCAGTGGGCACCTGGAACCTGATTTACACAGGGACAGCCCCCCTATGATAGGCAAACATTAGACCAAAAAGGAAAGGGTTTAGCATAAACACCGCCTTCCACTGGGACAGCCCCCCAGCGGTATGCCAAAAAAAAACTACATGGCTTCTGGGAGCAATTAACATTAAAATAGCAGCATGGGAACCCATAACAACATATGACCCGTACCATCAAAGACCATGAACATGAGCTGCAAATATGTACCAATTTGCTGTAAAGGCTGTTGAAATCTGGTAATTTTTCAACACTATCACCAAAAGAACATAACAGACAATTAACTTGGAAAAGTGAAAAGTTTTTGGAAATTCAGCAATCAAAATAGACACGTAGGGAAAAATTGATCGCCAAACAATACACAACACCCTTGACTAGCTCACACTTCCAGATCACTCGCTAAGGATCTGAGCTCGTTTTCCTCACAAAATTACCCCACTAATTATTACCTCCACTCACAAAGAAAGGAAGAGGCTCAAACACTCTTCTCACTTTTTTTTCAATAAATGTCAATTATATACCAAAAAACCAAGGATACACAAGGGATACTTCCCTTAACAAGAAACAAAACAACAACAACATCAAAAAGGCAGCAGCCTTTAACGCCAAAAACAAAGCTAGACAACTATTCTAATCCACAAGAACAATAGCTACACAAAATCATCCAGTTAACAACCGAAAATCTTAGGAGAGACATTCCAGATACGACACAATCTGGTATTGGTATTGCACTTCTTAATCCTCAGCCAAGAACTAGCCTTGCCCCTGACATCCTAGCATTTCTCTCCATCCATAAATGGTACACTGACCCATCCTTTTATGTTTTGCATTGCCCAAGCAAGCTCCATACTCCAAATGGACGGAGGCCTCACAATCCCAAATTTTCTCAACAGATTAGCCCAAATCCCTCTAGAGAAAGAACACTCGAAGAGCAGATGATCATGAGACTCATTCACGTTATTGCATAAAGCACAAACCGGATCCACTGCAGCATTCCATAATCTGACTCTATCTTTTGTTGCTAATCTGGTTTTACAACACAACCACAAGATAAAGGCCCATCTGGGAATATTCCCTTTAAACCAAACAACGGAGCACCAAGGAACCGGCAAACCTCCATCTCTTATTGCAGCCATAGCTGACTGCACTGAAAAAACCCCATTAGCACAGGGAACCCAAGTCACCACATCAGACATATCAAGGTTGGGAGGAGGGATATAACAGTTCATTATTGTGCGGATAGCCTCACTTCTTTGCCTAGGCCAATTCCACTCACCATTAACGAGAATAGATGATACTTTTGCGAGGTAGGAGCTTCCAATATTCCGAACAATAGCATCCCCAAATCTGTCTAGTAGTGGTCCAAGAGGATGCCAGTTATCTAGCCATAGAAAGGTATCTTTTCCATTGCCCACAATGTATTTAATTAAGGGCTTAGCAAGCCCTCTCAGACTAAAGAGTTTTCTCATTGTCCATGAGGAGTTTTGAGGGGGACACATACTCCAAAAGTTTTTATGTTTAATCACATACGTATGGACCCATTTAATCCACACTCTTCTCACTTCGATACACACATGTAGTAGGTCACACAACTCACAAATCAATTAGGACCAACCAGCTTCAATTTTTTATTTTTTTATTTTTTGGAGTAATTTAGCTTGAAATAGAAAAATGGCTAACAGAATGTACAACCTACAAGGGGCATGCCCAGGAGGAAAAAGAAAAGAAAAAGAAAAGAAATTGTGGCTACCTACGCCAAATGGCTACATATATCTAAAAGAAAGGTAACATATGTTTCCTACCCATTTACGTAGAGGGGAAAGAAACGCATGGCAAAATGAGCTAATGAAATTGGTCTTCAACTTGGGCTTCAACTTAAACTTCAAGCTTGGGGTAATGACCCATGAAAATAACATCTGAAACAGTGGCCGAGATTGTGTGGTGGTGGATTAACGATTTGGACTGATACAAATGGTGGCCCAATGAAGAGGCCCATAAACTATGAAACGTGAATTAGTCCAAAGAGTGATAACCATGAACTGAACCAAATTGTTGATGCTTGGACACAACCCACTAGATGGCAGTGGGCACTTGAGAGGAATCTTGTGCTGCATAAAGCAAATTGGGCTGAGATTGGTCAGATCTAACTTGATAACCCACAAAGCTAGGTGAGTCCCTTGGTCTGCCTTATGGGCTGCACCAGTGAGCCTCATTCGTCCAAGTCCAAGCAAACGTTCTAGGCCCAATAGTTTTCGGCTCTGGTAACATGTTAAAGTATGGGCTTCAATGCTCAAGTGGCTCATCCGGCCCAAATGCCTTGTCCATTTAATGGCAATTCAAAATCACGATGTGGGCCATTCTCACAAGGCAAAAGCTCATGTCCCAATTCTCAAGTTCTGTCAGGTTATGGGACTTTCTTACTCAAGTGGGCTGCAATAAAAAGCTTCTTTCCATGTTGAAGCCCAAGTTTCATGAATCATATGCATCTAGCACTCGATCTTTTTGTCATTTGTTTTTGTACCCTCTGTTTTAGATGGTTAAAAAACGTTTGTTACATTTCCTTAGTCTCATGTAGTCATTTAGCGTAGGTAATCTCAATATTATTTTCTTTGCTTTTCTTTTCCTTTTTCTTTTTTCCTGGGGTATGCCCCTTGTAGGCTGTACATTCGGTTAGTTTTTTTTTTTTTTCCTATTTCAAGCTGATTTACCCAAAAAAAGAAAAAAGAAAAAAAAACTAGATGAGCCTTAATTGGGTCGTGTTGATGAAACAATAGTCGGATTGGCTTATGTTGGGCTGGACCCCGATGGTGTAGCCCATGGGACTCGTTCCAGCCCATATAGCGAAATAAATCCTATGATGCATGGCTGAAGGGCTGGCACCATATGAAGATTAAACAAAATTAGAACCACAAGAGTTTTATGGGTACCGAGAGCTGACATGAGGTTATGGGTATTGGGTACGATATGACCAACCACTGGAAATATATACCAAGGGACAACCCCCTCAGTTGAGTGCAATTAACTAAGGGGGGTTGTCCCTTGGAGATAACAAAATTAAGCAAAACGTAGACAACTAGAGGACATCCCATCTATATAGGCTTAACTCCATGGAGAAACAACAAATCTCTTTTCGGGCAAGGCCTGCCCCAACAAGGACATGGTATAGGGGGTCAATCATGCAAATAGGACACAAACTAATTTCTTAATGCCAAGAGAACAAATCACCCCCACATTCCAAAAATGCCCCGCTTAACCCATGAAAGTGCTTAAACCCTCAAAACCCTGTAAAAGTGCCTAAACACTGAAAACCCTCTGAAAGTGCCTAAACCTCCAAACCTAATGAAAGTGTCTAAACTTCTGAAACCCTATGATACCTTAAGTGCCTAAACCCAAAATGCCTAAACCCACTATATCCTACCCAAAGGGCATAAACCCCCTAAAATTGAACCCCAAAATTGATCTCACCCCCAAAATTAAAGAGAGAGAAACTAATTTTGTCCCACACCATCAATTAACCCACACGGGATGGGGACAGGATGGGTTTGTGTCAGACGGGGGCGCATGGGTAACGCAAAAAAGTGTGGGGATGGTTTTTTTGTTTTTTAAATAGCAGTGCATAAAGGAGAAAGAGTTCATTAAGGGCATTTTTGTCTAGTGTTGTCCTTGAGCCATCAAAAATTTCCCATCAATGTATTGGAGACATTAAAATAAGTTAGGCTGGGCTAAAAACCCTTTAAAGCCCCAAACTTGGCCTTTAGGCCCTGTAGAAAATGACCTAACAACGAGTAAACTGGGCAGTAACCTATTAACTCAGAGTATGGAGGAATGAAACCTCCCAAAAGTAGCAGCAGCTGAGCAACATATCAATTTTTGCAGTGAATAAGGCTACTCAAGTGCAACCAACAAAACAATGAAGACTAAACAATAAAACAGTTGGAAACAATGGATATTTACAAACGTAGCAATCTATAGACTCACACTACCACGCCCTCGAAAACTTACAACTTCTCAATCACTCTCTAAAAATCTGAGCTCGCTCAACATAAAGACCGAATGGTTAAAAGCGCGGGTTACTGACCACTGAACAGCAGAAACTTTATTTGTAAACTATCCACATAATAAATATATAATATATTCTACTATTTGGGGGTCCTATTATTTAGCCAAAATCTGGGGGCCCTAAGCGGCGGCTTGGTGGGCTTATGCCCAGGGCCGGCCCTGGAAAATAGAGTTAGAGATCATTGAACAAGGTCTAGAAATCTGTGATTGGGACCGGTACAAGACAATGTGAATTGTGATTTGAGTAATGATTAATTAGCAAATGAGAGAGAGAGAGAGAGAGAGAGAGAGAGAGAGAGAGAGAGAGAAGAGTTGTTGCTCAAGAACAACGCTTAATGGGTGAAGAATCGGAGAGTACAGAGTGATACATGGATTATGGAGAACGGGGAGAATTGATGGATTAAAGTGTAGAGAGAGAGAGAGAGAGAGAGAGAGAGAGAGAGAGAGAGAGAGAGCTTCAAAGAGAGTGGGTGTGTTTTATCCTTTTATTAAATCATAATTACAACAATGTCTTTATGTTTAATTGCAAAAGTTTCTTGTCCTTCTCTTCAAATAAGCAAAATATTGTATATCTATGACTAATTATTCCTTAATAATTTATTCAAGAAAAACAATTAAAATAAAAAGAATATTGAATTAATAAACTAAATTTTATTTTTATAAAAAAAATAGGTTATTACATAGTCTCAACTATTTTCTCTTTTTTTTGATGAGTCAAGGTGTCTAGACCAGCTTACACACACCTCCATTGATTCTCGGTGACAGGACCCTAGCAATTTTTGGAATGTTTTCACATATACTTAGCTCCATAGACAGTAAAAATCTCTGGATGGTTCATCTCAAAAGAACAGATTCATGAGTCATGCATCTGATACAGTTCTCGCAATCTCGGGCCAATTGTCTACAGGACGCTACTAAATGAGAAACTAAACGATCAAAAGCTTGTAGAAGAAAATAGTACTATGACAGAAGAAAGAGGTTTCACAATATTTCTTGGCCATAAAGATAACTAATCCTACATTTTAGGATTAGAATATTCTCTACTAAGCAGAACTGGTATTAGTTCAAATCTTCAACAAAAAAAAATGCTATTCTGAATGCAAGTAATGAAACTGCGGCGTGGGACACAATAAAGAGGCCAACAAAACATTCAATCTACTACAGCAACCTCTGCCTACAGCCTTCACATGCTGAAGACTCCATTCAAGTTGGTCGCGGAAAGAACTAGAGCACACATGTCAGCAAGTGAAGAATTTTAGCTCACACGTAGCCATTCATAGGCATTGGTCCGGCTTGACTGTGTTTTCCTTGATGCTCTTTGTCAACCAAATGGCAGTTTCTCTAGGAGAAACCTTTCCGGGTCCAAATGGTTTCAATAACACCCCAAGTTCATCGTACCTTTCATCTTGCAACAGTCTTGCACTAAATTCAAGCAACCCTTCTAAAGCTTCAGCTCGTTGCTGGTAAGAGGATGGGTCAAAACGGCGTCTCCTCAGATCTGATGAGGTCCAACTCGATGCCCCGGCTGTCGCATTTTGCTCAGAGGATTGATCACTTCCACCCTCTCCATCCAAGTCAATTCTACCTTGCCAATCGTTGCCAAAACTTGGGCGGCCAAACTTTCTATCACATACCTGCAGGGGCAACCAAAAATATTACGTAGGTAGCAAGGCAAGTGTGGCGAGCAAAATTCAAGTTTGCTTTAGGAACCTTACATAAGTATAAGAAAAGAGTTGGTGACAAAAAAAAATCAATAAACCTATGTCACTCATTTAGTGGTTGATACTATCATATTAATGACTAGCCTAAAAATCTATTAGTTCTCTAATCAAGAAAACAAAAATGCAATATGTACACCAAATCAATACAACTGATGGAATTAAATAAAATTTGACATTGTTGCGGGATACGCTATAGATATAATAAATAAATATTCAGACAAGTTTTTTGGACCACGGCTGAGCAAAAAAAAAAAAATTTGTTGGACCACGGTCATACCTGCACTGTACATTTGTCCTTCATGATTGTACAATCACCTTGTGGCGGGGAAGAGGAACCTAGTGCAGAGTTTGACGAAGTTCTACGGATGGGAGTGAAGGGTTCTTCATAGGAGGCTAGTGGAAACTCAGCCATCCTGTCAATTCGAGGAGCATTGACAGAAACATCTGGAGACTTAATGCAGTCAAGGACACCTACATCGGGCTTCCAAAGAGATCCATGTGCAGTAGTTCTTGTTGGCAACGGCAAAGAAACTCTACGGCTTGAATGAGCAGGATATTTTGTTAGCGCTTGTGAAGCTGGAAACTGCCATTGCAAGCATATTATATATGAGAAACAACGTTATAATGTGGAGAATTGCAGTTTCAAGGCTCCAACAACATAAAAGGAAAATTTAAAACGAACGATTAAATGATGATTGTGCAAAGCTTAAGCTGGTTTAAAGGCAGATAGTTATCACACACATACGTGGAGGCATACCCATGTGTGCCTGCAAATTTATGACATAACTATAAGCCTTTTTAATGTTCAGCGTTGTGGAGGCCTTGGTTATCTCTGGTCCAAGGGTTATTTCTTGGGGCTGGCTTTGTCAATCACGATCTTTAGCTTGACTAGGGATTTCACCTATCATTAGTCCTATCGTTGATTGTTCGATAACACCACGGGCTATTCCTTATTTTATGATCTTGCTCTACCACTTTTGGGTTATGATGACGACTTTGGAGTTTGGATAAGGGTGATTGCAGTGAGTGGACTAGGCATGTGTTCAGAGTAGGGTTCTATGGGGAGTTCCCTTGGGCATTCTTGCTTGCCGATGTTCTACTAGTGGCTCATCTACTTGAGATCGAGCTTATCTGTTGTTATTTCTCTAGTTGTGGGTTGGATGAGACTTTAATTTTTATGACCTTGCTCTACTTCTTCTGGGTTATGACGACAACGTTGGAGCTTGGATGAGGGTGTTTGCGGTTTTGGGTGGGCTAAGCATGTGTTCAGCATAGGGTTCTATTGGGGGGGTTCTCTTGGGCATTCTTGCTTGCCGATGTTCTACTAGAGGCTCATATCCTGGGGGCTGAGTTTCTCTGTTGTTTTTTTGGGTAAATAGTTTCTCTGTTGTTATTGCTACCATAGTGGAGCTTTAGCGGGGCTCCAACAATGTAAGCCATTCGACACTAGCCACCACTATTAGCTCTTGTGACTATTATCTACACTGCCGTGCTCGCGTCCTTGTTGCCTTTCTTTCCCTTGGGATAGCTAGGTCAACGGGACACGAGCATTGGCTATCTCATGTACCAGTTTATTTATCCTAGCCTTGCGGGTTGTGCATGGCATTAGACATACTTTTGTGTTACACTACTGCATTACCTATTTATACCTATCCCTGCAGGTTGTGCGAGGGCTTCCTATTTTCCTATCCAGGCGGGTTGTGCCGGGAATTACGCACTTTTCTTTCTTTCTTTTGTTTTCTTTTTCCTTCCTGGGGTATGCCCCTTGTAGGTTGTAAATTCGGTTAACCTCTTTTTATTTCAAGCTGCTTTACCCCCCCCCCCAAAAAAGTCTCTGAGTGGACAAAGCACAAATCTTGCAGAAGGATATCTGAGTAATAGCTACTCAAGTCTCAAGAAGACTGCACTTTCTTATACTTGGAACTTTAGTAAGAAACATATCTGAGTAATAGCTACTCAAGTCTGCATTTTTTTATGTTAGGTTTGGAACTTTAGCAAGTTTTGAGGGGGAGAATTTGTATCTATGCAAGTGTTGGTGGTCATGGACTGATGAAACACAACAACCAGCTAGATTGTTTCATTTGGAAGTTTTATATTCTGGATCTTCCTATGTTCTAGTTTATGTGGCAATGCACGTGTGTGGGTTTGTTGTGTTTTATCTGTGTGACAAACTAAAGGAGAGAAGAACTGATATATTACTGATAATCGGAATACAAAAAGGTTATATATGTACTTGCCCCTTAAACTATCAATTTTTTTTTTACTTGCCTCTTCAACTACCAATTGAACTCACTTTCCCCTTCAGCTACCAATTTCTTCTTTACAAAGGCCAAAAACATGTTTTCCATCCATAATCTGTGACGGAAACTATTAACCTAACCCTGTCTATATTTTAAGCGCCAAACAAAGAGGGTAACATGGACATTTCCCAAACCCTAAAACTATCAAGCTGAATCGGGTAAATGTGCAGAATTGCCCCTTATTCATTCTTTACTCGAAAGATTCCAGTTTCCATGACCTTCGTGGAAACCAGTTCTTCGTTTTCTTTCCTTTTGAGTTGACTATTCGAGCTATATTCTTGTTTTCTCCTCCTCACTTTTGATCATTGCCAAAAGGCAAAATCTGTCAATAGCTTCAATTCAGCACCCAAAAGGAAATACATTCTAATCTACTCACCAGGACAAACCTTCTCTACTTCCTCAATCAAATTATCCTTTTGGTTGCCAGTAGCAACTCTCCTATACTGTATCACCCACTTGACAATATTGCTGTTAACTGCAGCTCCTCTGGCAACTCTACTGCAGTAGATGGCCGGCGATGGATCGGAGATATCGGTTCACATTACACCCCTTCATTACGAGGTAACAATGGAAAAGAGAAACTGCCTTTGTACGTGGGTCAGTGGGTATTTGGCAGAGAGAGAGAGAGAGAGAGAGGGGGGGGGGGGGGGGGGGGGGCAAGGGAGGGAGGAGGAGACGTACAGAACTGATAAAAAAAAAGGAAGAAGATGATACATATATACATATGCATATAGGGTATGCTAGGTTAAACACTAATAGCCTTGGGGTTAAGTTTTCCATCCATCAAGTGGATGAAAAACTTGATTTGTCCTTAGTAAAGAAGAAAATCGTAGTTGGAGGGGGAAGTAAGTTCATTTCATATTGAAGGGGGAAGGAAAAAAAATTTGATAGTTCAAGGGGTAAGTAGATATTTAACCCAATAAAAAATAATGAAACCAATATACATGGTTAAATAGAGAAAAGCTACGCCTAAAAAAGAAAAAGATTAC
Organism: Vaccinium vitis-idaea; assembly: GCA_963854785.1. Taxonomy (NCBI): domain Eukaryota; kingdom Viridiplantae; phylum Streptophyta; class Magnoliopsida; order Ericales; family Ericaceae; genus Vaccinium; species Vaccinium vitis-idaea. The sequence goes on along the minus strand of OY978225.1, from coordinate 19,207,846 downwards.
AAGATTTGATCGCGATATGATGTGATCTCGATATACTGCCTAAGATAGAGGGTTACAATAAGATACATTCACAATTTGGCCCCATTTGGCTGCCGCTCACAGAGAACAATCAGCGTGTACAATTTATATCTATCTTTTGAAACCATTTGAAGGATGCACATGACAATTTTCTTTTGTGCAACCAAATGACAGTTAATCACACAGAAAAGAATTTTTCTAAACAGTATACTTGAAAGACCTGAGACATTTGCAAGTAAGGAGTCCTCATTTTTCTTTCCGAACTGACGAGGATTTTACTCTATGTTCTTTCTAGCCACGCAATGGTCTCAAGTTTCCATCTACAGAAACGAATACAAACTTTTGCTTTGGTTCTATTTATATTGCCTTGTCACAGTAAGACTAGATATCAGGCTTCATTTCTGATGCATCTCTTTGTTCGCACCAACTTGGAGGTTTTAATTCATTTACCAAAGGAACATAAATTTGAAGATAAATTATATCATGTTCTCATCATATTACACTGACCCTTCAAATTATTTATGATCACATCTAATTCACAACAAGAATATAATCAAGGTTAAATTCCATGGACACCCCCTCATCTATTCCAATTTTCCATGGACACCCCCTAATCTTTAAAAACGTCCATAATCACCCCCTCATCTTTCACTGTTAGCCATTCCGACCCCTTCTATTACATTACCGTTAAGTTTTAAGGATAAATGTTACCAATTAGACGAAAATACCCTAGCCGAGATTAAATCTTAAAGGATTGCACCCTCTCCATGTGCTCACCTTGAAACTACAACAGATTGACAAAGGCGAATATATATATTGATCTTTACCCCAAAAAAAGAACACAAATTTTGATATAAAATAAAAACGAAGATAAATACACAAATACAATATACAAGCACGCCTATAAACATATGCTTGTACGGGCCTATTTCAACTGTGCCTTCTTTCTGAATTTGTGTTAGACTCGCATTATCATTTCATTTTTCTTTCGGATAGTTCGTCTCAACAAGAAGTCTACCGAAGCACAAAAAAGAATTTTGCTATCTTTTTGCTTTTACATAGTCTTTTCGATTTTAGTGGATACTTTTATACTTTCTTCAATTTATTTGATTTCTCTCATTCAACAGGCCATTAATCCAAAAAAAAAAAAAAAATGATTTCATGTTGAGATGAACGATTAATTAAAAAATCTTGACAAGAAGCTAACAAAAAATTCATTGAATATTAAAAGTTTGCACTCCTGGGTCTCTGAGCTCGTTCGGCGGGATTAATCAGATGGTGAATGATGAGGGCAGCAACCTGTAGTAGAGTGCTCAATGAGGGTAACTTCGTAATTGCAACAATCATAATCAAATAGCAGCATGTTATTCAAGGATCGGTCATTCAAGGGTCATCCATGGTAGTTGATAGGTCACGGGTCATCATTAATATTCATCTAGATATATTAAACACATTTCTAGTTCATTGCATCTAATTGCTTGTAAGTTCAATGTATGCATTTATTTCTAGGTTCATTCACATATCTTATTCAATGTATTCATTAATTAGGTTCATTTCATTTAGACTTCTAGGAATTAGAATGGTCTTTTCCATGTATTATAAATTGGGATGTAACCTTTCATTTTGAAATAGAAGAGTTGATTGATTAAAGAATTGAGTGACAAGGCTGCGGTCTTTGTTATCGGGGTTTGGGCTGCGGTTCCTTTCCTATTGGGGATAGGGTTGCGATCCTTCCTTGCAGAAACCACTTAACCCTTGTAAGGGTGAAGCACCCCTCTCTCTCTCTCTCTCTCTCTCTCTCTCTCTCTCTCTCTCTCTCTCTTCTTCTTCTTCTTCTTCTTCTTCTTTCTCCTTCTTTGCGCACTTACTCCTAGTTCTAGTCTTATTTCCCACCAAAAAACACCACGATTCCTATTGTAGGCGGTAATACTCGAGCATCCTAAAACCGTCCTGCATCAGTTTGGTATCTGTTAAGTTATGTCGAGTTAAGGTTCAATTTGTTATGTATTCTGTTCATAGGGGTAGTTTAGTCATGTAGATGTTAGTCTTGTATATCTCTGTGTAGTGACCCATTCTTTGAGTAATGAGAAAATACCTTTGATCTCTCTTTCTCTCTCTACAATCTCACATGGTTTAAGAGCTCCCATCCTTCATTGATGGTGCTTTGTAGAGCTTTAGAGATCGTATTTCTCAACCCATCGTGTTTGTCAGTCGTTTTATTTGACAGCTGGTAATCTCGTCGTCGTTGGTCGCCGGAATAGTGATCACGGTCTTGATCGGACGAGCAAGGGTGGTGCTCCTCACTCAGACGAACTCGTTGCTGGTGACCTCGTCGTCGTTGGTCGCCGGAATAGAGCTCACGATCAGTTTGAAAGTCGACGGAAGAGGTGGAGGTATTGTTGAGCATCGATCCTATCTACAGTGGCCGGTTACGAGTTTTGAACACAGGTTTTTGCTCCTCTCGTGGAGACGATCACAACAGTAGGTGGCTCGTCGGATTTGGTTACTGGAGAAGCTCCCACGGTTGGTTTGAAGTTGACGTGAGGCAGCGAAGTGGTTGTTGGTGTACGGCACACATCAGGAGTGTTCGGAAATTGTATTTGACCACTGGGTTAGGTTCGTCTCGTCACGAGGATCACGGATCTATAAGACCCGTCGTCGGAAAGTGAAGAGGTGGACGTCACGCGCCGGTTGAAGGCGGAGCATGAGTTGTCTCTCGGTGCGCGTGGGATCCACGCCGGGTACGCGCCAGTCAGTGGTTGAAGAAGGTCAAACCGGCCACGCGTCTGGTCAAAAGGGTCAGGGGGCTCATTCCGCGTGTCAGAAAGGTCAAGCGGGGGGTCTAGACGGTTCAGCGGCTGTCAGAAGGATCTAAAACCTCTCTGGAGGGTCCAGAAAGGTTCAAGAGGCAATTTTGACCGATTCGGACCACTTTTGGGAGGTCCGACACTTGTTCCTGACTAATTTCGACGTTCCGGATCCATTCACTGGGTCGGTTTGAGGTGGTTTGAAACGGAAATTGTTGGCAATGGAGGCTTTCAACACTACTCAAGTTGGTGCCTTTTTTTCTGAGGGGGAGTTACAAACTCTCAGGCGCCTATTGGCTAGGCTTGACACTCTATCTACCACTGCTCCTACCACTTTCTTTGCTCACAAAGAGATACATGCTTCTACTTCCACTTCCACTGCCTCTCTTCCATGGATCATAGATTCTGGTGCTACGGACCATATGACAAGTTGTTCATCCCTTTTTTATTCCTACTCTACTTGTTCTGGTAAGGATAAGGTTAGAGTAGATGATGGTTCTTTATCTGCTATTTCCGGGAAATGTTCTATTCATTGTTCTCCAACCATTTCTCTTTCCTCAGTTCTTCGTGTTCCCAATTTTTCTACTAACCTTTTATCCGTTAGTAGTCTTACTCAATCCTTAAATTGCTCCATAACATTTTTTCCTACACATTGTGTTTTTCAGGAACTGGATACGGGGAGGATGATTGGCAGTGGTAAAGCCCATGAGGGCCTTTATTTTTTGGAGTCTGCACCTAATCCGGTTTGTCCACCTTTGTCATGTGATCAAGCTCTTGCTGCAGATACGGGTTCAGCTCTTCCCTTGTTACATCAGTGGCATTGTAGATTGGGTCATCCATCCTTTGGAACTCTAGAAAAATTGTTCCCTAATTTGGCTAAGCAATGTTCTCGGAGTCAGTTCCTTTGTGAAGCTTGTGAGCTTGCGAAACATAAGCGCTCATTTTATGCTCCGGTCAATCAAAGAAGTGATTCGCCATTTATGGTCATTCATTCCGATGTTTGGGGTCCTTCTCCTGTCACATCTCTGTCTGGTTATCGCTGGTTTGTCACATTTATTGACTGTTATTCTCGTGTCACCTGGGTGTACTTACTAAAGGCAAAAAATGAGGTTTTTTCTTGCTTTAGATCTTTTCACCAAATGGTGCGTACTCATTTTAATACTAATGTTAAAGTGCTTCGTAGTGATAATGGGGCTGAGTATATAGATGGGACTTTTCGGGCATATCTTAATGACTTTGGTATTCTTTTTCAAACTTCTTGTGTTGGCACTCTACAACAAAATGGAGTTGCCGAGCGCAAGAATCGCCATCTTGCTGAGGTAGCCCGCTCTCTATTGTTCACCATGAATGTTCCTAAACACTTTTGGGGCGAAGCTGTCCTTACTGCAGCTTTTCTTATCAATCACATGCCATCTAGTGTTCTTCAGTTCCAAACTCCGATTAAGGTTCTCTTAGGTTGTTCTCGGGTCTCATCTCTCCCGCCCAAAGTCTTTGGTTATGTGTGTTTTGTTCATGCTCCTAAGCACCCAGGTGGTAAGCTGGATCCCAAAGCCCGCAAGTGTATTTTCCTTGGCTATTCTCCCACTCAGAAGGGTTATAAATGTTATGACCCGCACTCTCGAAAAATGTATGTCTCCATGGATGTCACCTTTTGGGAAACAGAATCTCTTTATCCTCTGTCCACTTCATCTCTTCAGGGGGAGAATGATAGACAGGAAGAGATGTTGACATTTCATACTCCTGAGTCGTGGTCTTATCCTTTACCTCGTCATGGTGAGGGGGAGAAAGAACCTTTACCTGCAGAAAGAGCAGAGCATGATGTTCGGGAAAGACTGGATCGGCCAAATTTGGAGACCTTTCTCTAAGGAATAAAGACAAGTCTACATGTGCATTGCCACTTTGCCAATCTCCATCACCTACTCCAATTTCGGACTCTTCAGCTGATTCATCTGGTAATGATTCTCTCCCTACTGTTGTTGATGATCCTAATGCTCCTATTGCTCTTAGAAAGGGAGTTAGATCATGCACTCAACATCTCATTTCCCAGTTTGTTTCTTATGACCGTTTATCTCCTTTGCATCGTGCTTTTGTTTCGTCTCTTTCTTCTATATCTATTCCACAGAATTGGCAGGATGCATTCATGATACCTAAGTGGAAAGGAGCTATGGTAGAGGAGATGACGGCTTTAAAAAAGAATGGCACTTGGGAGCTAGTATCTCTTCCAAGAGGGAAGAAACCTGTGGGGTGCAAATGGGTGTTCACTGTGAAACACAAAGCTGATGGGACAGTTGAGAGATACAAGGCAAGACTTGTTGCCAAGGGCTTCACACAAACCTATGGTATTGACTACGAGGAGACGTTTGCCCCTGTAGCGAAGATGAACTCTGTGCGAGTTTTACTCTCTTGTGCTGCCAATTTAAATTGGCCTCTTCACCAGTTTGATGTGAAGAATGCATTCCTCCATGGCGAATTAGAGGAGGAGGTGTACATGGCTATTCCACCGGGTTTTTCTTCATCTCAGACCGAGGGAAAGGTGTGTCGATTGAAGAAGGCACTTTATGGCTTGAAGCAATCTCCTAGAGCATGGTTTGACAGGTTTCTCAAAGCCATGTTGAGATTTGGATACAAGCAGAGTCATGCTGACCATACTATGTTCATCAAGAGAAGTAATGGTAAGATTGCCATTCTTATTGTTTATGTGGATGACATAATCATGACAGGTGATGATGTGAATGAGATTGTTAGCCTTAAAGCTCTTCTTGCTCAAGAGTTTGAGATTAAGGATTTGGGGTCTATGAAGTACTTTCTTGGAATGGAGGTGGCTAGATCTGACAAAGGAATCTTTATCTCTCAAAGGAAATACATCCTTGATCTCTTGGAAGAAACTGGTATGTTGGGATGTAAGCCAGCTGATTCTCCCATTGAGGCCAACCATCATCTTGGTAGCAATGTGGGGGAGCTTACAGAAAAGGAGAGATATCAGAGACTTGTGGGTCGCCTGATATACTTATCTCACACTAGACCAGATATTTCCTATGCTGTGGGGGTTGTGAGCCAGTTCATGCATGAACCTCGTACTAGTCATCTTGATGCAGTTTATCGTATCTTGAGGTATCTCAAATCTGCCCCAGGTAAAGGAGTTTTATTCTCTAATCATGGTCAATTGAGATTGGAAGCTTTCACTGATGCAGACTTGGTTGGTTCTATTGATGATCAGCGATCTACTTCTGGCTATTGCACCTTCCTTGGAGGGAATTTGATTACCTGGAGGAGTAAGAAACAGTCTGTGGTAGCTAGATCCAGTGCAGAGGCCGAGTACAGAGCTATGGCTCATGGTGTTTGCGAGCTTTTATGGCTCCAAACCTTATTGCGTGATTTGGGATTCCCTTATGACCTATGAAGCTCTACTGTGATAATAAGGCTGCCATAAACATTGCTCATAATCCTGTTCAACATGATCGCACAAAGCATATTGAGATTGATAGGCATTTCATCAAGGAGAAGCTGAGCAGCGGTTTGATATGCATGCCTTGTGAGATCCGAAGACCAATTGGCCGATGTATTTACTAAGGGTCTTAGTAGTAAAAGTTTTCACCCCATTGTATTCAAGTTGGGCTTGATAGATATCTTTGCACCAACTTGAGGGGGAGTGTTAAGTTATGTCGAGTTAAGGTTCAATTTGTTATGTATTCTGTTCATAGGGGTAGTTTAGTCATGTAGATGTTAGTCTTGTATATCTCTGTGTAGTGACCCATTCTTTGAGTAATGAGAAAATACCTTTGCTCTCTCTTTCTCTCTCTACAATCTCACAGTATCAGAGCTTAAACTCCTGCATCTTCAGAATTGATCTATCTATGATGGTGACAACTAGCGAACTTGGCTCTAAGTTTGATGCTCTTTCCAAAGTCCTTCAGGCTACTCAAGAAGACTTTGCAACCATGAAAAGTGACGTTTCAACCTTAAAGAGTGATGTATGCGAGATAAAAACATTATTGGAGAGATTGACGGTTGCTCTTTTGGGAAAAGCTTATGAAGCTTACAAACTCAGTTATGGGACTGAAGAAGCTACACAAATTGAGAATGAGCATGTTGGTGATATTCAGGACATTCAACAAACAAAGGCAGAAGTTGCTATTAAAGTCAAAGAAGGCATGAACGAGGATAGTGAAGATGATTTGGTGCTCAAGACAGTGAAACCAGTGAATAATTCTAAGGCAGCGGTCAATGCTTTTTCAGGGGCAGAAACTTTTCCAATTGAGTTTGTTATTCCACACGAGTCCAATGGAGCCAATGGAGTGATGAAAACTTCGGCATTTTGGGGCTTCTCAATGTTTCTTCAAAAAGATCGATTTCAATTGTTGGAATTTTGGCGCTACTCAATTTTCATTCTTAGACATTACAAAACTCGAGGTCGAGTTTTCTCCAACCAAGGGAGAATGATGAGGGCAGCAACAAGTAGTAGAGTACTCAATGAGGGTAACTTCGTAATTGCAACAATCATAATCAAATAGCAGCATGTTATTCAAGGATCGGCCATTCAAGGGTCATCCATGGTAGTTGAAAGGTCATGGGTCATCAGTAATATTCATCTAGATATATTAAACACATTTCTAGTTCATTGCATCTAATTGCTTGTAAGTTCAATGTATGCATTTATTTCTAGGTTCATTCACATATCTTATTCAATGTATTCATTAATTAGGTTCATTTCATTTAGACTTCTAGGAATTAGAATGGTCTTTTCCATGTATTATAAATTGGGATGTAACCTTTCATTTTGAAATAGAAGAGTTGATTGATTAAAGAATTGAGTGACAAGACTGCGGTCTTTGTTAGCGGGGTTTGGGCTGCGGTCCTTTCCTATTGGGGATAGGGTTGCGATCCTTCCTTGCAGAAATTGCCTAACCCTTGCGAGGGTGAAGCACCTCTCTCTCTCTCTCTCTCTCTCTCTCTCTCTCTCTCTCTCTCTCTCTTCTTCTTCTTCTTCTTCTTCTTCTTCTTCTTCTTCTTCTTCTTCTTCACATTCTTTCTCCTTCTTTGCGCACTTACTCCTAGATCTAGTCTTATTTCCCACCAAAAACCACCACGATTCCTACTGCAGGCGGTAATACTCGAGCATCTTAAAACTGTCCTGCATCAATGAATCATAAACAAGACGAGGAAAAATGAGATGATGCCAAAACAAGCCCGTCTCATCCCGGACGGTGCAAATCTCGTCTCCAACGGCGTTTCTCCACTGCTGCTCCTCCGCCCCAATCCCTTCGGTGCAGCCGACTCATCATGTGACCAGACATACGAGTTCTTGCCCTACCTGTCCAATGGGAGCCGGCGTCGAATTGGGAAGGGAAGCGGTGTTCGCGGGGGAGTGACCCGGCCGGTGGAACCCCTGACCAGTGCCGATGTTGACCGATGGAGCTAGCCCGGTGACACCTCAATCCGGCGGAGCCACATCGGAGATGCCCAAGCCGGTGGAGCTAGTTCAGTGATGACCCAGAGAGAGGGATTTGGCTTGGGTCACTCGGGTTAGAGATGGATTTGCAACTGCTTTATTTTTAAATTTTTATTAGGTGAATTTGTTTTGTTTTCCAAAAATTAAAAAACAATATACATCTATTTTTAATATATATTCAATATAACTTAACGGATTTTTAACAGAAGGGGTCAATGTGGCTAACGGTAATAGATGAGGGGGTCAATCTGGACGTTTTTAAAGGTTAGGGGGTGTCTATGGAAAATTGGAATAGATGAGGGGGTCTCCGTGGAATTTAACCTATAATCAATTTACTTTTGAACTTGGACTAATGAACTTCAGTTTGTCAGTGTTACATCAACCATTAAACCCTTTTAATGACAACCAAACAGAAAGCAAGTGATATTTGCGGATTATTTTCTGTCCTGTATTCATATACTTCTATAAAGTCAATTTGAGAAAACAACCATCTAACAGGGAAAATGTAATTTACTGTTTGTTTTTTGAAACCCTTTTCTGGTATAGCTAGAATTAACCCACTCCTAACACCATGGAAAAATGAGTAAGATGGCAGCGTGTTGATAGACGTCAGTTTGAAATGTATTGATAGGAAACACCAAAGGAAACAAAAGAAAATTTGGAGGTTTATTTGTACGGATGGTCCCAAAGTATTAGTGAAGTGTCAATTTGGTCTCCATTATACAAATCGTGTCTATTGAGTCCCCAATGTTTACAATTTGCGTCTACATGGTCTCCACCCCACGCCATTCGTTTTCCCTTGAAAAATAAAAAATAAAAAAAAAGAAGAAAAAAACCTTTTCCCAGTGTGCCGCCACACACCAATTGCATCATACACAACAATCAAACCAAACCCCAAACAAACCGGAAACAAAGAGTCTGCCACTCCATGGCAATCACCACAGACGTCAGAGCAGTGCATAACGCCGAGAGAGACAACGACATCCCTCCAAAGCAAACATGATCCTCAAATCCCACTCCATAAAGAAATTCAGCAACACATTCACTGATTGCACCATCATCCACGCAAAAAAGCCCGAAACGAACGTTGGATTTGCAGCCAGCATGGCCATGAACGGGCTTAATCTGACCCTCGCAGTAGTCGTCAAGCTCAATAACGCCATCCCAAACATCCGTTTTGCAGGTACTTGGAATCTGGATCTAGGCCCATTTCTTGGCCAAATTGGAAAAGTGAGAGCTGGGTTTGGTGCAGTTGTTGATTTCCGGAACTTGGTTTTGGGGTTTCGGATTGGTATTGGGGACAAGAAGAAACAGAGATTGAAGTAGGAGGGCATTTTTGGTAACTGGAGTGGAAAGTGGTGAAGGAATTTTTGGGGATGTTGAGGTTTGTGGATTTGGATAGGAGGAGTTGAAGTTGAGGGCTTTAAAGGATGGTTTTATTATGACATAGTCCATGAGACAAGGTCTCTGTTCTTGGTTGATTCAGTCTGCATTGAAACGGAGGGGAGAGAGAGAGAGAGAGAGTGAGGGGTTTGACCATTTGAGGGTATGAGGGTAAAGGTGTTTTTTAACGGAAAACAAACGGCGTGTGGGTAGAAGACCATGTAGACACGATTTGTATATTGGGGACCAAATTGACACTCCGCTAATACTTTGGTAACCATCCGTACAAATAAGCCAAAATTTGGACACATGCAAAGAAGTGCATGTGGATGAAAAAAGAGTAACATATATAGTTCCTACAACTTACAGAGTCGCGATTCTTTGAAAGCTCTGCTTGCTTCTTAGCTGTTGCAGAAGCCTTTGCAGGAGTCAATCTTAGAGTCTTGGCAACATTTGAAGTTTTTGAAATAACTTTTCTGCCAAAGGCCGAGTCTTCATGATTACTTCCAACAGACAATTCTGCCACGTAATCCTCAGCTCCAGAAATACTTGGATTTAAAGTCCTGTCATTGCTGAGTGAATGCCGTTTTTCTTTGTATGTGGTCACAGGAACATCTTCTGGATTCGCAAATCTAGTTTTCTTTATGTACTCAGTTTCAGGCCAGTGGGTTGATAAGCTACTGCGCCTTATGCTATTAAGCTTGAGGTTAACCTTAAGAACGTAAGGCTGGAGGTGTGGGTGCCTTAGAAGCTCTGCTGCCTGCAAACCAAAGTTTGAATTAGTTCTTTTTGGATTAATACTTTTTCCAGACCAGATAATAACTACTGCATAGATCAAAAAAATATCCCTACAGGCCCCAGGTGGACAAAAAAATGCAGAGAAGCTGTTGCACATGAATAGCTTAAACTATCCAAAAAATGGAAAATTATTCCACATGCTTTTATTGATGCAATGATGCTTCTCCTATTTACAGTGAACATAAAGATCAGGAAGTACATTTGGCCGAAGTTCTGGGTTTTTCCGCAGCATGCTTTTGACGAGACCGCGACTGGTAAATAGAAACATGCAAAGATTAGATTACAACCATGATAGAAGGGCACAATAAATTACAAACAAAAATTCAAAAGGGAAATTATGAATTTCACAAGATCAACATTAGGAGTTTTCAAATTCTGTTATCCTCCTACCCAACTTCTCAGCTCTCACTTTTAAGTTGTCATAAATCAAGTCAACTATAAAGTAACCAAGTCATTGATAAACAAGATAGACAATAACGAAAAATAACTCACAATGCTCCTGAATATTTTGTTGGGAGAGGTGCCACAATAGACCTATTTATTTTGTTGATCAGTGCTTGCATGTCCTGCTCCAAAACCCAAAAGAATAAGCAAAGCAATTTCAAGTTGCTTGAAGTCCAGAAAAAAATATAACCAGTAACCAAATTATCAGGTGAATAGTGCAAGGGCAACTAGAATTTAATATGCACACTCTTTAGCCATCTGACTAGGGTAACTATCAGGTCTGCCAACTGTTCCTCTACCGAATTTCTTATTTTTATTTATTTATTCTCGTTCTCACCGGCAAAACTATGAGATTGTTACCCAAGTCCCAACAAATCAATGTCCCCACCTCTAAAACACCCCTTTGTAAGGCCCCCTTTGGCCTAAACTTTTTGTACTTTTTGTCCGAGTCTTTTTTGTTGTTTTCTCTTAATTTTCGCTAGATTTGGGTCAAATTTTTCAGATTAATTGTTCGTCTCGACGTTAGGACAGTATAAGTTATAAAAATATAAGACCAAAGTTGAAAAAGTTCTTAGGACAAAAAAGTTCAAAACACAGTCTGCTATTGTTTTTAGCATCGTCTTGTATGAACCTTTTCCAACTTTGGTCTATATTTTTGTACTTTCTATTCATTAAGTTAGGGGTTAATTGTTACGTGTATTGTTACCTAAGGGGTAGTTTAATACATGTATCTTTATTCATATATATATATACGGCAATTATGCAATCAAGGATCCCGGATTGAAGCGTTTTGATGCTTTTAACGATTGTTTTTGGGAAATCCGAGCCGTCCAATGTGTTCAAAAGGTGTTTTCCAAGGTCCACGCGAGAAATCTTCAAAAAAAAATACCGGGAAGGGCTTGATCCAAGCAGTTTTTCGCAAAAAATGTACATTTACAGTTTTGCGAAAAACCGCTTGGATCAAGCCCTTCCCGGTATTTTTTTTTGAAGATTTTCCGCGTGGACCCTTGAAAACACCTTCTGAACACATTGGACGGATCGGATTTTCAAAAAAATATCGGGAAGGTGGAGTCCCGGATCCGGGAGTCCCGGATGAGATCCGGACTCTCTCTCTATATATATATATATTCAGAAATGAGAAAGGGGAGAAACACTCTCTCACATTTTACACTCACGACTCTCTACAACTTTACATGGTATCAGAGCCATGATCAGTCACCGATCGTGTTTTGTAGAGATTGTAGAGACTATTTCATGTTTCTTTGTGGATCAAGACTTCAGCACTTGTTCAAAAACTACTGAGTCACAGTCGGAATTCACTGTTCAACGGTCCTAGACTTCCGGCGACCTCCGGCAAGTCCTTTTCCGACCTCGACGACCTCCATTGATGCTCGGAAGTCACTGGGTCAGCTTCAACTGGCTGTAATAGGTTACTTCAACATCGGTTTGTCTCCAGAAGGGCTTAGGTGATCAAGAGGGTCTGCACTATTGACGATATCTGAGGTCACACTACCCTTACCGACCACCAAAAGCACTTTCCGGCCACCAGCAGATGATCCTTGTCCTCAAGACCTACTGGACTACTTCAGTTTGAACTCGTATTTTTAGACTGAGTCCTGTTCAAAGGTATTTTTGAACCCATGTTTTGTAAGTTTTAGAACTGTTTGATGCTGAAAAATCATCCTTTGATTCCCTGGTTAGTCACATGTGTTTGAATCTATGTTGAACCTCCTTTATGGTGTGCATTTTGCCTTTGGACCTTGATTTAATAGGGAGGTTTTGACTGGGTCAGAATATTCAAGGCTTTTTGGCGATTCCACATTATTCTGCACTGTTTGGTGGTAACTGTTCAATACAGTTTGGACAGTATTTGGTATATTCTGGCTTATTTTGGAGTGTGATCTGGTTGTTTGGATCTCTTTCTTGAGGAATTTCAGCAGTTTGTTACTGCCTTTCGTCTATTGGTATGATGGAGGCTTCCAAAACTGCTCAAGTTGGAGCCCTTTCTCATGAGGAGTTACAAACTCTCAGGCACCTACTGGCTAGGCTTGACGCTTCATTTACCACTACTTCTAATTCCACTGCCTCTGATTTCTTTGCTCACTCAAGTATACATGCTAGTGCTCCTACTGACTCTGGCTCTCCTCCTTGGATTGGATAATAGATTCTAGTGCAACAGATCATATGATAGATTGTTCATCTCTCTTTGACTCTTATTCTACGTGTTCTGGTAAAGATAAGGTCAGAGTAGCTGATGATTCTCTACCTTCTATTGCAAGAAAAGGTTCTATTAATTGTTCTCAAACTATTTCCCTTTCTTCAGTGTTTCATGTTCCCAATTTTTCTATTAACCTTCTATCTGTTAGTAGTCTTACCCAATCCTTAAATTGCTTTGTAACATTTTTTCCTACACATTGTGTCATACAAGTTACAAGAACTGGATGCGGGGAGGTCCGGGAGGATGATTGGCAATGGTAAAGCTCATGGAGGCCTTTATTCCTTGGAGTCTACGCCTAATCAAGTTTGTCCACCTTTGTCATGTAGTCAAGCTCTTGAAGCAAATACGGATTTTCCTCTTCCTTTGTTACATCAGTGGCATCGTAGATTGAGCCTTCCTTGTTTTGAAATTCTCCAAAAACTGTTCCCTCGTTTCGCTAAGCAATGTCCTCAGAGTCAGGTCTTTTGTGCTTGTGAGCCTGCGAAATATAAGTGCTCATTTTATGCTCCTGTTAATCAAAGTGATTCCCTATTGATGGTTATCCATTCAGATGTTTGGGGTCTTTTTCACCTTTATTGATTGTTATTCTTATGTCACATAAAAAAATGAGGTTTTTTCGTGCTTTAAATCATTTCATCAAATGGTGCGTACTCAATTTGATGCTAACGTTAAAGTCCTCCATAGTGATAATGGGACTGAGTTTATAGATGGGACTTTTCGGGAATATCTTAATGACTGGCATTCTTTTTCAGACTTTTTGTGTTGGCACTCCACAACAACTCGACAAAATAGAGTTGCAGAATGCAAGAATCGCCATGAGGTAGCACGCTCTCTATTGTTCACCATGAATGTCCCTAAACATTTTTTGGGCGAAACTGTCCTTGCCAACTTTTCTTATCAATCGCATGCCATCCAATGTTCTTCAGTTCCAAACTCCTATTAAGTTTCTCCTAGGTTGTTCCCGGGTCTCGTCTCTTCCACCAAAGATCTTTGATTGTGTGTGTCCTATCCTATGTTGCACGGATCCGCCATTTTTTGGCGAAGTATCCGTGTGGACATGGATACGACGCGGGAACGGGTGCGGGATACGCACCGGATCCGGCCAAAAAAATACGGATATGGCAGTTTTCCATATCAGGTTCGAAGAAGAAGAAGAGACTGACGAGAGAGAATGAGAGACAAGAGAGAGAGAGAGAGAGAGAGAGAGAGAGGCGCTGACCTTTCCGACGAAGCAGCAGCAGTTGCGGCTGCGATCTGAATGCCAGATCTGAAGATATGAATAGTATGACTTCTGTTTAGGGTTCTAATTTGATGCGCTGACCTTTCTCTTTTTAATGCATTGGGCCTTTTAAGTGGGTTTGTGCAAGTATCTAATATTTAGTGGGTTTGTGCATTGGGCCATTTAAGTGGGCTTGTCCAAAGCATCAAATAATTAGTGGGTTTGTGCAAGCATTTACAAGTGGGCTTGTGCAAGCATCAAATATTTAGTGCTATTTACAACATTTGTGCTTGAAATAAATTTAAAAAAAATTAGTGATATTTTAAAAAATATTCATATATTTTTAATATATGATACTTATACTTCTATAAATAAAAAAATATATGTATAAAAATATTCAACGTATCCCTACACCCGTATCCAAATTTGGGTACATGTACCCGTGTCCATGCAACATAGGTTTTATCCATGCTCCTAAGCATCTTCGTGGTAAGTTAGATCCCAAAGCCCGTAAATGTATTTTCTTTGGCTATTCCCCTACCTAAAAAGGCTATAAATGTTATGATCCACGGCAAGAACCTATATCTGCAAAAAGAGTGCTAAAAGATGTTAGTGGAAGACTGGACAGACCAAATTTGCAAACCTTTTCTCGAAAGAAAAAGGGGAAGTCGACTTGTGTGGAGCCACTTGCCAATTTGAATCGCCTACTCCAGTCCCCGACTCCTCAGCTGACTTATCTGGTAATGAATCATTTCCCATTGTTTTTGACGACCTCGATACTCCTTATGCTTATAGAAAAGAAGTTAATCCATGTACTCAACATCCCATCTCTCACTTTGTTTCATATTCTCGATTATCTCCCTCGTATCGTGCATTTGTCTATTCTCTCTCTTCTATATCTACTCCACAGGGTTGGAAGGAAGTTCTCATAATACCTAAGTGGAAAGAAGTTGTGGTAGAGGAGATGACAGCATTTGAAAAATAATGACACCTGGGAACTAGTAGCACTCCCTAAGGGAAAGAAAGCCATGGGGTGTAAGTCGGTGTTCACTGGAAAACACAAGGTAGATGGGACAGTAGAGAGATATAAAGCAAGGCTTGTTGCTAAGGGCTTTACTCAAACCTACGGTATTGACTATGAGGAGACCTTCCCTCCTGTGGCCAAGATGAATTCTGTTCGCACCTTGCTTCCTTGTGCTGCTATCTTGGATTGGCCTCTATAACAGTTTAATGTGAAGAATGCATTTCTCCATGGTGACTTAGAGGAGAAAGTGTACATGGACATACCACCAAGTTTTTCCTCTTTTGCAACAGAAGGAAAGGTGTGTAGATTGAGGAAGGCTCTGTATGGATTAAAGCAGTCTCCTAAAGCATGGTTTGACAGGTTTCTCAAAGCCATGTTGAGTTTTGCAATGTTCTAAAAGTCGGTCAAGTCGGCTCAAAGTCGCTGGTCGGAGGTCCCCTGACTTGATCGAAATCCGACAAGTCGAGCAAAAATCGGCGATTAGTCGGCCAAAAGTCGCTAATCGGCAACGTTCAACCTGGGACCGACTAGCGTCTTTTAGAACCTTGGAGATTTGGATACAAACAGAGTCATGCTAATCATACCATGTTCATAAAAAGAAGTAATTGTAAGAGTGTTATTCTTATTGTTTATGTGGATGCCATAATTATGACAGGTGACGATGTGAATGAGATTGTTAGCCTTAAGGCTCTTCTTGCTCAAAAGTTTGAGATTAAGGATTTGGGGTCCATGAAGTACTTTCTTGGAATGGAGGTGGCTACATCTCACAAAGGGATTTTTATCTCTCAAAGGAAGTACATCCTTCCTTGATCTCTTAGAAGAAACAGAAATGTTGGAATTTTTATCATCTTTGTAGCAATGTGGGGGAGCATACAAATAAGGAGAGATAACAGAGACTCGTAGGTCGCCTAATATACTTATCTCACACTACACCAAATATTTCCTATGTTGTGGAGGTTGTCAGCTAGTTTATGCATGAACCTCATACTGTGCATCTTGATGCGGTTTATTGTATCTTGAGGTATCTCAAATCTGCCCCAGGGAAAGGTATTTTGTTCTCCAATCATGGTCACTTGAAATTGGAAGCTTTCACCGATGCAGACTAGGCAGGTTCTATTGATGATTGGGCAGGTTCTATTGATGATAGGCGATCTACTTCTTGTTATTGCAAATTCCTTGGAGGAGTAAGAAGTAGCCAGTGGTAGCTAGATCTAGTGAAGAAGCTAAATACAGAGCTATGGTCATGGTGTTTGCAAGCTTTTATGCCTCCAAACCTTTTTACATGATTGAGGATTCCGTGATACTGGTCCTATGAAGCTCTATTCTGATAATAAGGTTGCCATAAACATTGCTCATAATCCTATCCAACGTGATCGAATGAAGCATATCAAAATTGCCAGACACTTTATAAAAGAGAAGCTGAGCAACAGTTTGATTTGCATGCCTTTTGTGAGATCTGAAGACCAATTCGTTGATGTATTTACTAAGGGTCTTAGTTGTAAATTTTTCACCCCATTGTGTTCAAGGCTTGATAGATATTTTTGCATCAACTTGAGAGGGAGTGTTAAATTAGGGGTTGATTGTTATGTGTGTTGTTACCTAGGGGTAGTTTAATATATGTATCTTTGTTCATATATATTCAGGAGTGAGAAAGGGGAGAAACACTCTCACATTTTACACTCACAACTCTCTCTCTCTCTACAACTTTACACTAATTCCTCTCACAGAGACATTATGCGGTGTAAAAATTATGACAAAAAGCTAAAAAGAAGGTAACTAAAAGGTACTAAATAATGCCGAGTGTCTTCAACAAAAATTAATTTAGTCCAAACAAAAATTAATTTAGTCAAACGCATTCTTTTAGTCTTCCATGTTTGCAAGAAACTCCCAAAAAAAAAAAATGATTGGGAGATAAAGTAATTACAACTTACAAAGGCTTTAAAGGCAGGTCTATGAGCAGTCATTTCATATATACAGCATCCTGACAACACGATTATAAGAGGGTATAAGTGCAATTCGACTATTGAACAACAAAACATGCGGCTGTGTTCAATCGCCATCTAAAAAAAAAACAATTTTGAAGAATGTTTGACTGCTTCGTGCTCCGTGCAATTTTTTTTAAGTGAACCTTTTTTAGAAATTTACCCCTCTTTTTCTACTTATTGGGTATATCAATTGTAGCTCTATCTAAAATGTAAATAAGGGTAGAAACATTCTAAACAAAACAACTACAACCGTAAACATATTTGAAAAGGTCAAAATCCCAAAAGTTGGAAAAAAATTTCATTTCTGGTGACCCTTTTTTATAGCATTGTCATTGATTTTACTTTTCAAGCGTGTCTGGACGAGACGTACCCAAAAGTGAAAAAGTTCGGGAAATTATTTTTTTTTTAAAAGTATAACTAAAGACAAAAAAATACGAAAACCTATGTAACTTTTTCATCTCAAAAACTCATTTCCAAACAACTGAATGCAGCCGCAAAGATTTAGTTTGCACTCCTGCTCGCATGTAACCAAGTGTGCTTTTTTATCATATTTCTATAAGTACTTACCCAAGGACCAAATGTCCGACTTGGAACCATAAGGTATGTCAGCAAGCAGCTCAGGGCACATATAACTCGGAGTTCCAACAACCTGGGTTATGAAAGGGCAACCTTAACCAATGAAAAGAAAATACACGAGGAACTGGAACCCTAACCAGTGATGTTATCAACATGACTTACAGAAGAGGCTAGATCATCCGAAGTCAACATCTTTGCGAGTCCGAAATCACCTGCAATGCAACAGGATATGTCAATAGTGATTCAGCAAACCATTATGTCTCTCAAGAGCCTGAAAGAAATAAAAAATATCACTTACCAAGACGTATGTCTTGATCCTTTGTCAAGAATATATTTGAACACTGAAAAATTGAACAAGGCAGTCAATAAATTATAGTTTCAGAAATTCCAAAAGACAACTCATAACTCCATTACGCGTAGTGATGGACACCAATGCCTGATCCAAACTTACCTTAACATCGCGGTGAAGAATATGATTCGTGTGTAAGTAGTTGAGAGCCATTAGGAGTTGAACAACCCATTTACACAGCCTCTATAAACAGTCAAATCCTTTGCATCAGTGAACAAAAAAATCGTGGGCATACATAACTGTACAGCTATAGTAAAACAAAACAATATACGCAATACAATAGATAATTTCAACTAAGATAATGAACTGATACTACCTCTTCGGAGAAAAGAATTCCATTTGCTTTCTTTATTGCCTCTGCCCTGTCAAAGACAGGAAAAAGGGAAAAAAATTAAGGCCGATACCATATAGACTAGATGTGAAGTTTCAGTCTAAGCAAATGGATTGACCCGAGTTGCAATTTTAATGAGAAAACTACTTACATGTCTCCTCCCTCACAATAACCAATAATGATGCATACATAACAACCCTGAGATAAAAGGCAGTGAAATTGTTATGGAAAATGACAAAACACGCGCAACTGTTCTGAAGTACGCAGAAGATTTTTAAAAAAGTAAGAAACCACCCAAACAAGTAACAGCTCAAAGGTAAAACTCTTAATCATCGGCAATGGGTGTTGGAATACTAACTGAACATGTGGATTTGAATAAATATGTACACTGCTAGCTTAAACCACCTTTTGCAGAATTATCAGATCAACGTGATGCAGAATAAAAGCTGAAGTCAACCCAGATAAATGAATCCTCACATTGACCCTGTTACAAATAATTTTAATATATACACAACTTGAAACCAACCTAAAGCTCGTCTAGTATCGAGTCTACCGACTACCGATCATCAATCTCAAAGATTAACCAAGATATGTCATCTACATTTGATTGTATGAGTCCATCATAGAATGCCAAGTCCATCACAGAATGCCCATAAAATCTTTTTTAGGATTGGCTTATATCCTACTAAACAGAAACTCTCATAATCCAAATAGATGGTGTAAACACGGTAGTTAAAACAGAGAGTTATTCTCGGTCATGCAGCTACCAAATTATATTTTTCAATTCTGGTGAGGCCCACTACAGATGAAAAAAATAAGCTCCAGATGTGTGTAGCTATTACGCAATCATCTTAGCAAGACTTTATTGAAAACAGCCCCAAGGAGTCACATGGGGAGAAGCAAAATGCTTAATGAACCAAGACTGAAATTCAGATGGGCTCCGGACGATCTTGGCCAAGCCAGGGAATGGGGATGGACTACTGTAAATATATTAAATATATTCCTCTCTATGGATTGCGGACCTATGCATCAAAGTGCCATCTACACACACTAACATCACAATTCCCACTGAAGGTTTGTAATTCAAAACTCTTATAGATAACTTACTAAAGGAAAGCTTCATCTATTAATGTGCTGATATAATCTTGATCAGCAGGTGAAACCGCAAGATGGATAAAGAGAACCATTAGACGCAACAGAGTAAACCAACAAACATGAATGTGAGACAGAGGATTGATGGCTTATGATAATAGCGGAAGATGAAGTGGGTAAAGAGTGAAGCCATGAAGCGCAGACACCACACTGGAGTTCTGTCCTAGTGTTGGGCCCTTGTCGGACATTGACAACTTTCTAGACATTCTTTAGGACAAATGTCAACCACTGCAATTAGAAGTGTCCTTTCTTTTATTATGAAGTCCATTTGGACACCCTAAGGACATTCTAGTACACGTTAGACCGATCTCTGAATACTCACGGGATACGTCAGGGGGGTCGGCAAGGTAGTAATGAAATAGTATTTGTGTGACTGATAATTGGTAGGTTATGGTTACACATGTGAAAGATTAAAAACTTTTTCTGGAAAACTATTTTACGTCATTTTGAGACAAATTTAAGAGATGTAATTATCTAAGTGCAACTATGCATAAATGCATTGGTGTTATTTTGATTATAATATAATAAGAGATCCATTGTTTGCTTTTTCAATGACTTCCGTTGAAACACCTAGTATAAGATATATTATTTTCATCGTCACAACGTGTCTGTGTCCTCTATTTTTCAGAAATTTGTGTGTCAGGGCGTTGGAGAAGGAGTGGTAAAGTATCAGCAACATGATAGGAAGGACTGAACAACGACGACAAAAAAAGAAGTCAAATCAACGTTCAGGTTAGACCATCAGAAAACAAAGCATGTAAGAAGATGAATTGTCAATTGAGCACTATAAATAGAACAGGATAAGGTATCTGCAAACCTTTTCCACCCAAGAATCTTTATACTCCACGATAAACGGATTCGTCATTTTAGAAATAAGCTCCATCTGCAAAATGTAGGGGAAAAATAATCATTTTGTACTCTTTAGTATCTAGCAGAACTCATCTTAAGTAAAATTTCCTCAATGCTAATTAATTGTAAGTGTGCTCGGATGTGTGTTTATAATAAAAATGCTCTACATTTGATATTTATAAAATTCTCCAACCATCTTGCAGGTTTCTTTATTTTATTGTAGCAACACTGGAAGTATTGCAATGCCTATAAGTCCGTGACTTTTGCTTCCCATTTAATAGTAAGTTCAATTTTTCCCCACTTTTATAGGAGACATTGTACGCAGAATGCACATATTAACTGTTTTCAACGGAACCTAATAGAATGGGCTACAAATTCTTCCATAGAGCAAAAAAATTAAAAGTATCCCGTATCCTAACCTGCTGAAACGAAAGAACTATACTGTAAGAACAAAATTTTCATATCTTTCATATCCAGAAAGTTTTTTCTTGACAAGTCATTTCCAAAGATATTGCTGATAGTAGAAAAACTGCAGATAATATATGAATGTACCAACCTCCTGGTGTGCAGATCTCCTGCTCCTGTCAGTTTGGCGAGCTAGACGAATCTTTTTCAACACGTACCTTGAGTTTTGGAAAAGGGACATGACCAAACCAACATTTAGAAGAAAAAACAACAAATAATCTTTCTTCTCATCGTTAATATGTAAATACATTGCATGAAAAACAAAAGAAAATGAAATGAAGAATGAGTCGGTGCTGTCCTCACTTCTTCTTTTCATGCTTATGCCTCACGAGAAGGGCCGAGCCAAAAGCCCCTTTCCCAATCTGCTCTAGTATTTCATACTGCTCCATTTAGATTAGTTTCCTTTAACAGGTCCTTCTGCCCAGTCACATATTCCAAAAACTATGAGTTACAGCCAAAAAAGAAACCCAAACAATGATCTAAACATGACAATGTAACAGAGGAAATCCATGTTATTTGTGAGATCACACAACCAAATACATATCTATTAGGCGAAACAGCTTCTTGCACAAACTACAAGGAATTCCAAGATAGTAGAAGTCGGTAACCAAATTGAATATGGCGAAACTAGATCGATCCCCTGAACCAAGAACTATTAAGAACCGAACCAAAACTTTATAAGGAACCAACCAGAAGTTTTAAGCTGTTTAATCATACTAGTGTCTACTCAAACCCACGGAAGTGCAACAAACACATGACAATGTGGGCGTGTAAACAGCGTACTCGAAACGGAACACCCCACTTGTAAACTCTAGATTTGAAGCCATTTTCATGCTATTCTGGTTGCCAAAACTGTCTCACAAAACTCTTCAGTTTATGTTAAAATATCTCTCCTGCAGTCAGCATAATTACAGATCCGTAAAATACTTTTCATCCTATTGTCATCTCCTCTCCACTGCTTCAACTTTTAAAGCTGAAATCTCATAGCACACGGCATGGGCTGGGCATAGCACCTACTGCTAATATGTTCTCACACACACAGGGAGGGAGGGAAAAATACAAACTTATCTCTACCAGATTGCCCAACTTATCTCTACCAGATTGCCCAACTTATCTCTACCTCTACCAGATTGCCCAACTTATCTCTACCAGATTGCCCAAGAATGAGTCCGAAACAAGCACAATAACTAAGTCAGATTCATCAATCATGAGTACAAGAATACAAGATTATTTTGAGTTGAATTCAAATTAATTTTCAAGAGATGTGTAAGTATCAAAAAGTAATAATTGCAGCCAAAATATCATGAAGTAAGGACAGAGAGAAGCAAAATATCTTGGTAAAGAAGCGGTTACAGGCCTTAAATTTCAAAGAGGTTAAAACCTATCACGGTGAAATAGAGATAGCAAAATGCATCTCGTCGGTGAAATAAAATATACACAACTAAAACTACGCAATACTGGATAAATCAACAAGTTAGATATCATTAAATCACATACGAGAGAATGAATCGCGGAGTATAACCTGAAAACGGCAAATGCAGGTTCAAAACACTAGCCCACGCGTAAATAGAAGCAAGAACTGAAAAAAAGAGTGAAAGGAAAAAAGGATGTGGTTCAACCGATTCAACTGATTCGAAGACAGAAAGCAAAGGCTGAGAAGAAAAGAAAAATCACCTAGAACGTGTACGAAGTGAGGAAGGACGAGATCACGAGGTGCACCGAATAGAGAGAAAGTGCAATGCGAGGTTTGACAATGGCACGCATACGACGAAGCTGTTCAGTCCGAGAAGTAGAAGACGAAGCACCACTTCCGCCATTGTTCACTCTCTGGCGAGGGGAGAGAGAGAGAATGCGGTGTTTATCAGACAATCCGGAGAGAGAATGCGATGTTATCTCTAATTTTACAGAATCAGACAAATCGGGAGAGAGAAAATAGCAGCGGCAGCAGTACTTGTAGTTCTTTACTTAATTTTTTATACATCCTTCAACGGTGTGGTTAAGGACTGCATTGTGGAGATCAATGTGCGCGTTGGGGGGTGTGTGATGCGTGAGAGAGAGAGAGAGAGCGCTCTCAGCGAGGAGTGTGTGTCAGAGCAAATTTTGGCAGTTTTCGGGGAGGGGTTTACTGTGATTATAAAAATAAAACTTTGTATTTACCAAGGTTTTGAATCTCGTACCAACGGGGTACCGATTTACTTATTGGTACGGTACGATACCGGTACTGTTTTGAATTTATCGGTATTTTATATATATATATTTGTGTGTGTGTTTTTTGAAATTACTACTAACAGACGAGACAAAACAAAACAAAAAAACCAAATATAACTCTATAACTATCAAAAGTTGGATAAGAGTCCAAGTACTGCAACATATAACTTTCAAAAAGAATCAATCGATGTGTACATGAAGCACACGTCGGTCTGTAAGTTTGAACCCGTAACGATTTTAAAATGACATGAAGGGATAATTTGGTCATTTTCTTGTTTAGGGCTTTTATTGTAAATAAACTGATCCACCGCCTCCATACAATGAAACTGATCCACCGCCTCCATTTATGTAGCAGAGCTGCGTGGACAACTCTCTCTCTCACAGACATGGCGACAACTCCTCTCTCTCTCTCTCTCTCGCGACAACTCCTCTCTTTCTCTCTCTGATTCATGGTTAGTAAACCTTACAAATCGTTATCTGCCCTTCTCATATAGTTTCATTTTCCGATCTGCCTTGTCCGATGAATAGGGTGACAGCCCAGTCATCGTTTTCAGATCTGCAATTTTCCGGACGAAATCGTTGGTAAGTGAGTATCGGTCGGTATTGTCCGGAATGACTGGAACCAACCAGTATTGGCCGGAATTGAGGACAGGACGGTATTATAAGGTGACCTTACCGTTTTTGTTCAAATCCGGCCGCTACCGGCTAGTACAGTACGAGATTCACAACCTTGGTATGTATCCACCATTTTGAATACATATTTCAAATACACCACAAAATAATGTGGTATTCCACAAGCTATTTTAAGGGTGATTCTATTTGCAATCTTTTTTTTATCCATACAACCCATTTTCTTCATCCAACCCACAACTAAAATTTCTCAAACCAATTTACTCCATACAACCCACTAAATACACCTAAACTTCCCAAAATACCCTTCAACCCATTCGTACTTTGAATGTCGAAATACACACCAATTTTCGACAACCACATGACGATTTATATTGAAGGTCAAATTTTCAAAAAATTACAAGTATAACTTTCGGCATCAAAATGTCGAAATAAGGTAATAATTTCAACATTATTTTGTCGAAATGTATATTGACAAATTACAAAATTTTACAAGTACATATATCGATATCAAAACGTAGAAAGTATCTATAAATTTCAACATTATATTGTCGAAACAATATATGGAATTTCTCAGGTATCGTTTTCGGAATGCAAATGTTGATATAATGTGTAGAATTCGATATTATGATGATGAAAAAAATAACTTAAGTCAACAATTTATTACTGAACTTTGTCTTGCATAATTTCGGTTAAGTGAAAAGTTTCAACATCGATATGTTAAAAAAGTTTACATATTTCAGGGTATGAATGTCGAAAAAAACCCGTAGTTTTTCAGATTTATAGGGGCATTTAGGTCTTTAGCCAACAATGAAAATTGAGGACATTTTCCTGGGTCGTATGGAGAAAAAAAAAAAAGGGCTTGCAAATAGAATCACCCCTATTTTAACAATCCAAGCCATTAATTTTGTAGCCCCAAACGTATATATTAGTCAAGCAAAAAAATTGATTGATCGGATGTTGATAAGAGCTTGATCTTAATCAATTGATTAAGTGGAAGAATTTTCTGATTCATTTTTGTTTAAGATAAAATTTCAAGATTGGTACTAGTGTCTGATCAGCCTAATTATTTACATGATTAAAGTTCATGTTGAGAATTACAAAATGAACAATTTGGATTGTCTAAACATGATGTGGAACTCACTTAGTCAGCATGTTTGACTTTGAGTTGTGTGTTTGAGAGTTGTGTGAGTAGAATTTCCCTTTTAAAAAATTGTACTAAATATCTTAGTTTCAAATTTGGCCATCTCAACTTGTCAATCTCTTGGAGTCATGCCGCAAAAACTTCTTTTGTGAATTCTTTAATTTTGGCGTGAATGTCTCATTTTTTACCAAACTGGAGAAGAAATTTAATCAAAGTGCAAAAGCAGGCTCATACACTATGATCTCATTTAAGGGGACAAGAAACATAAATTTCTTTATCCTTGAGCATCGCACTGCTTTGATAAGGGACATAGTAGAACACACTAATTTTACTATCAACCATCAAATCACAACAGAACTTACAAAACTATCTTCAGAAAGAAGTCTTGTGACACTTCAAGTCTAAATATCATACTCCTCTGGTTTCGACAATGAAATCTGACAACACCGCGCATTACCGTCTTCTATCCAAAGTACCTTTGGTGTTAACCGGCCTCGAGCAAGTGGCAGCCGGCCCACACCAGCATATCTTTGTACACTTCCAACACAAAGAGAGAATTAAAAATGAGTTCTTTTGATCCTTTTCTTTTGTTAGTGGCAACATCCCTTTGTCAAATTACGACGTAGAGCAAGACACACCTCCATTTCAATTTTTACAGTGAGAAAGACAAAAGCACATGTTCAGTAA
The DNA here is from genome assembly GCA_963854785.1 of Vaccinium vitis-idaea. Lineage (NCBI taxonomy): Eukaryota > Viridiplantae > Streptophyta > Magnoliopsida > Ericales > Ericaceae > Vaccinium > Vaccinium vitis-idaea. The sequence continues at coordinate 19,182,110 of OY978225.1, read as the reverse complement.
TTACCATGACTTACAGGCACAAATGTACTTCTGCGAACATTTTAATAGAAAATCTTTTGCCTCAACATATAGATGTTATTGCATGGATTATGTTCTAAAATGCGCAAATTTGTTTGTTGGAAATATATACACAGGTTGTTTCAAAAAGCTTAGAACGCCAAAAGATTTTGGTAACATATATTTATATGTTTGAAAGGTTGCAGTTTTGCCACTGGAATACAACATAATGTCTATACACCTGATTTCAATTTTGTGCGACAGATAGCTTTTGCAACAGAGGCATTGAGAGATGGCTCTGCCAAAAAATTTAACATAGGATCAAAAGTTTTTCGATTGATAATTCTATGTTGTTGAATTATAACATAGGTTTGGAAATTTGTAAACTTCTGTAATATCTTTTTCCTTATATCGAGTGTACCCTCCCAACATTTCTTGACCTGTGATCTGAAAAGATCCTCAGCAGGTGGGGTGAAGATGGTGGCTTGAATTGATCTTGTTGGATATATTCTTGGACCTCAAACATTACCCTGTATGGTCCATGGAATTATTAGTTTTTATTGAGTGAAAGTTTATTGTAGAATGGTCTGGAAGCGATTACTTAGGCAATGCACCAACTTCTTTGGTGCAAAACTGCATGCATGCATACCTTCGACGCTCGGATACTCAGCCTGGAATGTGAGCACTAAGTTGCTAATCATGTAGGGAAAAGGGAAGCACTGAAGCAAGAAAATTCAAATATTCCAAAGTTCATAATATAGTGGCTGTAATTTCGGGCAAGCATAAAATTAGCCGGAGAGGATTGTCGAAAATCATTTTAATCAATGAAAATAACTGTGTTTTGAACAATAGAGAGTTGAGATGTGCAAGTGTAATACCCACACATGTAAATTGGCACAACAGTTTCAGGTATGCCTTCTTCAAAGAAGCATAAATTTCTTAAAGCAGATATTACCTACAAAATGTTTAAACTCTTCCTTGGTAAATGCAAAAGAACAAAACATGTGTTTGTTTGAGCCATGCAAACAGTTGGTTGGGACTATGAAAGTATTGGTCTAGGTTATGCAGATGCGATTTATAAGCTTTGCTCTTATGGCTTTTGAGAAATTGGTATGCTTGGAACTATATAATTTAGAAATGGAAATGTGTAGTGTACTAAGTTATAGATTATGTTGGGAAGCGTGGTTGAATTTGGCTGAAGAGAGAAACACAGAACAAAACCAAGCTTTACATCTTCTCATGAGTTACTTTGTTAGAAATTTTGATTAGTTCTGAATAGACTGATGGCTTGAATCTACTGTGAGTGAGGAGAGGGAGATTTCTAGATTCTGCAATGGGCCCATATATATGCAAATCAAAACCAAAAAAACACTTGTTCAAGCCAAAAATTAAAAAAGGTCAGTTTCTTACTCCAAAAATAATAAGAGGGAGAAGGGAGGGGACCTCATCTTGGTGACACTCAATTATGGAAAGGGCTGGTGGGATTTCATCCAAGCCATCAAGGAAGCCACAGAGGGAGAAGTCTTTCACAATTTTCACTTTCCTTAGCCCAATGTCCCAACCCTAAAAGCTTTCCCAACTTTTCCTCCCAATGTTTTGCATAGAACCTTCACAAAACCAAGTAAAGTTTGTTATTCAATTATCCAACCATTACAAGAGCAACTATATCCAGTACCCGGAGACGTAGTAGCTTTATTCTTCGATCATTTCCATCTTCAGGTATCTGATAGCATGGAAACCACAATGCATAGCATCCAACAACAGACAACAAAAGATATGGATTGCATATACATGACTCACGAAAGCATTATTACCTTATGCCAACCGTACAGTGTCCTCTTCCTATCTTTTCGCTCTATATATAGTGCGTTCAATTCCAAAGTTATCCATATATCCATCCAAAAATAGTTCTACAAGCTAAATCAGAAATGGCAGAAACAACAGAAAATTAGATTCCAATTGATTTATAGTTTACTTCTACCATCAGCCAGGCATAAGCTGACAATTATTAGCCCCTTATTAACAACCTTGAGTCACAGATATCTATGCAAGGGAGAAAAGAACAGATTGCCTCCACGTTGCTTATTATATTACCTTAATAATAAATGTTAAATATCTCAGAAGACGTAATAAGAAAGGGAGGAAATTAAACGCAACAAAAAGCCCCATTTACAATTCTAGCAAAGAGTGAAAATTCAGAACTGAATAGAAAATAGAAAAGAAAACACAGAACTAAAATTTATCTCTATATACTCATCAATGAGATAAGATCAAAAATTTGACAACTGAAGAATGAAACAATCTATGTACAATGTTGAAAACAAATAAAAGCAATTGGACATCTCATACACCATGAAATAAAAGTATGCATTCAAGGAACATCAAAAGAAAGAATATTAGAATGAAAAAAGAAACATCCATTGAATCAAAGGACAAGCAGCATCCATGACAATCCATGTGTGGGGACATCATTGACTTCAAAAGTAATAACTCTCTAATTTTCATTGCATCCAAATAGAAAAATGGAAATCCTCTAAGGAGGTTCAACCTTCTTAAACCTAAATCCTCCTCTCATTATCAGCCCTTCCAAGCTTCCAAAATACAACGCTAGACCTCGGTTCGATTCGCCTACAATGGGGGAGTTTGCATTAGGAAAATTGAAACAAACCCTAGAGCAAATGGACAAAAATACCTGGAAGAAATAAAAACTGTTTGAAACTGTTTTGAGGCTCGATTGAACAGGAGGTTTGAGTTTTTGAGGCTCGATCGAACATGAGGTTGAGTTTCTAAGGCTCGATCGAAGACATTGAGTGTTTGCGCCGGGGGGGGGGGGGGAGAGAGAGAGAGAGAGAGATGGATTTTTTTTTTAAAGACAGATATAACCACTCGCATTATACCTATGTCAACGTTTTTTGAGCGATTAGGCACTAAGGGTATCATACGGTCTAAGGGTTTTAGGTGTTTAGGAACTTTCGTAGGGTTTTGGATGTTTAGGCACTTTCATTTGGTTTTAGGGCTTCGGAACTTTGGGTTTAGAATTTGGGGTTTAGGCACTTTGGGTTTAGGATTTTGGGTTTAGGCAATTTCAAAAAAAAAAAAAAAAAGAACAAAGTTGACCCGGTGGGAATTATTTAGTGCTAATCTTCCCTATTTTTTCTCCTATTTTGTCTAGTTCTAATTTTTGTATCACTTTTAAATTTTGAGGTTTTGGATCTAAGAGTTGACATGATCGACCTAAAGCTCGCAACCGGAGTTAACGGTCTTCCGTAACAATCTCTCTTACTTTGTTCAATTTCTTGTTCTGGTTTCTCCTCTATTTACCCTTGCTTAGCTGGGTGTTGAGCTAAGAATAAGGAGCTATGTAACACGGACACTGAGAGAGATACGGAGAAACACGTGAATTCTATTTTTTAATTGCGTGCTCTACAAACAGGTTTTAGAAACGATTTGAATTCAACAGCTTCTCAAACCAGCTCATTTCTGCGACTTTGTGGTAGAACACTACAAACTCTAGCAACGTCGGTAAGTCCCTCTCCTTGTCTCTCATATTTTTCTTGTGCCCTGTATATTTTGTTTTAGTAATATTACCTTACCACTAAGAGTAAAGAGTTGGAAATTAATTCTTACTATGTCATGTTTGTTTTTTGTTTTTTTTAAAGGCAGATATAACTACTCGCATTACAGCTAGGTCAACGTTTTTTGAGCGATTAGGCACTAAGGGTATCATACGGTCTAAGGGTTTTAGATGTTTAAGAATTTTCATAGGGTTTTGGATGTTTAGGCACTTTCATTTGGTTTTAGGGTTTCGGAACTTTGGATTTAGGATTTGGGGTTTAGGCACTTTGGGTTTAGGATTTTGGGTTTAGGCAATTTCAAAAACAAAAAAAAAAGGTTGACCCGGTGGGAACTATTTAGTGCTAATCTTCCCTATTTCCCCCCCCCCCCCCCCCCCCTATTTTGTCTAGTTCTAATTTTTGTATCACTTTTAAATTTTGAGGTTTTGGATCTAAAAGTTGACATGATCGACCTAAAGCTCCCAACCGGAGTTAACGGTCTTCCATATCAATCTCTCTCACTCTGTTCAATTTCTTGTTCTGGTTTCTCCTCTATTTACCCTTGCTTACACCTAGGTCAACGTTTTTTGAGCGATTAGACTCTAAGGGTATCATACGGTCTAAGGGTTTTAGATGTTTAGGAATTTCATAGGGTTTTGGATGTTTAAGCGCTTTCATTTGGTTTTTGGGTTTTGGCACTTTGGGTTTAGGATTTGGGGTTTAGGACTCCGTTTGTTTAACGTAAAAAAATATTTTTCATGTAAAATCATTTTGCAAAAAACAATTTTTTTTCGTTTATATTTTCCGATGTTTGGTTGATAGTTGCTCCACAAGGAAAGTTTATAGAATAAGCACAATAATTTGCTCCCATGAAACCCAATTAACCAACATATGTACTCCATTATCAGAATTCCCTGGGTCTAGAGAGAGAGAGAGAGAGAGATGGCTCTGAAATGGAAGATTGAATTACGCGGATAAATTGGAGAGAGAGAGAGATTCCAATTTGGGAATGGGAGCAATTGGGCTGTAGAAAGTGAAAGGAGTTCACAAGCATGAATAAGATGGATACAGGTGGTACCATAGGTAGGTTAGTGGGATGGAAGAGAGTTTTGGAAAATGACTTACCGAAGAATCGGCGGTAAGTTATTTTCCCTCAATTGGCGGAAAAGATTTTACAGGGTAAAATGTTTTACCCATAATTTGTACAACCAAACACTAGAAAATGAGTACAAACGGAGCCTAGGATTTAGGTACTTTGGGTTTAGGCAATTTAAAATAAAAAAAAACAAATTTGACCCGGTGGGAATTATTTAGTGCTAATTGTCCCCTTCCCCCCCCCCCCCCCCCCCCCCCCTTTTTTGTCTAGTTCTAATTTTTGTATCACTTTTAAATTTTGGGGTTTTGGATCTAAAAGTTGACATGATCGACCTAAAGCTCGCAACAGGAATTAACGGTCTTTGGTAACAATCTCTCTCACTTTGTTCAATTTTCTTCGATGTGTTTGGTTGAGAGTATTGAGAAGAATATTTTGAAAAATATTTTTGAGATAGTATTTGGATGTGTTTTTGGAAAAAGTAATAATTAGAAAGAAATGTAATAATTGGAGAGAGATAGAGAGAGAAATGAGATAATGATTGCATAGAGGGGTATGAGTAGAGAGAGAAATATGATTAATGATTGAAGAGATGAGAGATGGGGAAAGAATCTTTTTAGAAATGTAATAATCTCTATTTTTTAATTTGCGTGTTGTACAAACAGGTTTTAGCAACGATTTGAATCCCAGCAGCTTCTCAAACAAGCTCATTGCCGCGACTTCGCGGTAGAACACTTCAAATTCCAGCAACGTCAGAAAGTCCCTCTCCTTGTCTCTCATGTTTTTCTTATGCCTTGTATATTTTGTTTTAGGAATATTACCTTACCACTAGGAGTAAGGAATTGGAGCTTAATTCTCACTACGTTAGGTTTTTTTTTTTTTTGAAGACAGATACAACCACTCGCATTACACCTAGGTCAACGTTTTTTGAGCGATTAGGCACTAAGGGTATGATACGGTCAAAGGGTTTTAGATGTTTGGGAATTTTCATAGGGTTTTGGATGTTTAGGCGCTTTCATTTGGTTTTTGGATTTTGGCACTTTGGGTTTAGGATTCAGAGTTTAGACACTTTGTGGTTAGGCAATTTGAAAAAAAACAAAAAAACAAAGTTGACCTGATGGGAAGTATTTAGTGGTAATTGTCCCTATTTTGTCTAATTCTAACTTTTGTATCACTTTTAAATTTCGAGGTTTTGGATCTAAAAGTTGTCATGATCGAACTAAAGCTCAGAACCGGAATTAACGGTCTTCGGTAACAATCTCTCTCACTTTGTTCAATTTTCTTGTTCTGGTTTCTCCTCTATTTTCCTTTGCTTAGTTGGGTGTTGTGCTAAGAATAGTGAGCTATGTAACACGGACACCGACACAGATACGGACACTGAGAGAGATACAGACACGAAACACATGAATTCTAAGAAATGGACACAAATATGGCGGGTGACACGCCAAAAATAAATAAATAATTAGTTATATGTATAAACAAATCGTATATGCATGCAGTAACAATATCGATACATATCTATATACACTTTTTTTTACATGTTAGATAACTGTTATTATTAGTATATATACTCGTACACATATACATAACATACTTGTGTGCATCTATACAGTGAAAGAGAGTGTATATGTGGGACACGCGTGTCCATGCCGTGTCCCCCGAATGTCCCCCTTCAAAAAATAATTTAATATTAGGGACACGCCACGTGGCGTGTCCAATATGCATCCCCGTGTCCGATACGTGGACACGACGACCTCTAGAAGTGTCGATGCTTCAAATATAGTGAGAGAAGGTGTAGATTATCAACTCATTGGATTATGATTTTAGAAAAATGAAACTTGTATTTTCTTTTAAATCACCTCAGTGGTTTATCACATTTTAATTTCTTTTTTAAATTAGAAATTGTCTTAAGGTTGTGTGATGATTTGCTTGGTCAGCATTTCCATTACGTAGACTAATTCAATTACTATTTTTTAATTTTAATTTGCGCACTCTCGAAGCAGGTTTTGGCAACGATCTGAACCCCACTAGCATCTCGAACGAGCTCATTGTTGCCACTTCGCATTGGAAAAGTTCAAACTCCAGCGACGCTGTTAAGTCCTTATCCTTGTCTCTTTGGTTTATCTTATAGTACCATTTATATGTTTTTGTACTTTGTCAAGTTTTAACTTTCGTCTCTATTTTTAAATTTACGTGCTCTACAAACAGGTTTTAGCAACGATTTGAATCCCAACAGCTTCTCAAACCAGCTCATTGCTGCGACTTCGCAGTAGAACACTTCAAACTCCAGCAACGTCGATAAGTCTCTCTCCTTGTCTCTCATGTATTTCTTATGCCCTGTATATTTTGTTTTAGGAATATTACCTTACCACTAGGAGTAAGGAGTTGGAACTTGACTCCTACTAGGTCAAGTTTTTTTTTTTTTTTTTTAAAACTGATACAACCTCTCATACGGTCAAAGGGTTTTAGATGTTTAGGAATTTTGATAGGGTTTTGGTTGTTTAGGCGCTTTCATTTGGTTTTAGGGTTTCGGCACTTTGGGTTTAGGATTCAGGGTTTAGGCACTTTAAGTTTAGGCAATTTGAAAAAAAAACAAAAACAAAGTTGACCCGGTGGGAATTATTTAGTGGTAATTGTCCCTATTTTTTTTTCCTATTTTGTCTAGTTCTAATTTTGTATCACTTTTAAATTTCCAGATTCTGGTTTCTTGTTTACGCCCCTCTGGGGTAGGGATTTCGATTCAGAGTCGCCCCCAGAGTTTTAGCGGATTGTCTCCGAGGAACCGAACTCGATTGACTAGTGCCTCATTTTTCAGATAAGGTTTAAGTACCGGTCCGTCATCACCAAACTATCTTAGGTTCGGGAGCTCGGTTACGAGAGGAGAAGGGTTTTACGGCACCCCGCTTTCCTGGTTTGAAGACTGGTCTCTACTAAGCTTTTGTGAAATTGTGCTAGATTCGTGATTCAACTCTGAGCAAATAACGGGGAACAGGGAATGGGTGCCATTTAACAATGATAAACACGACAAAGGATTACGGTGTATGCTTGTGCTTCTTGAATTACGCGAACGATGATTATATGCAAGTGTAAGCTACCAAAGACATCAAAAAAACAAGTAACAAAGTTAGTACATGCAAAATAGTAATAACAATAACAAGAAACACCACTACAAACTACTGCAGAACAAAACCATTCTGATCCCCTGCCTGGGGTTTGATCGCTCAAAGGGAGGGTTTGAGCGCTCAAACCCTTCTCCGACACACATGCTTATGTTGGTTTTGACTTGTTGAAAACACGATTTAGGCACTATTACTTGCTTGAAAATGGTACTTTGATGGCTCAACAAAACATAATGATTATGCAAATAAGGATTCAAAGCTTATTAATGAACCAAACATGGCATTAAGTACAAAAGGAGTGTTGATTTGCGCAATTTCGCTTGTGTTGTTTGGCGTTTCACAACCCGGGAAGGCTCGTTGATTCGCGTGTGATTTCGCGGGCCAGGAAAACCCGTTGAACTTGTTTGCATATGCCCTGAAGAACTACGCTGGTCTAATCCCCACAATGGGGTATGTAGGCAGCCTGAGTGGCGGGACCATGTGATTTTAATGTTTTCCTTTGTAGCTTGAGAAAGGCTCAAGGAATGAATTGGGATGTCTTTGTCTTAGACGTAACCTGTATCAAGCAATGGTACGGAGTTTCGTCCAAGAGGGGCAACTGTAAACATCCCGATTTTGACCCGGGAAACTTCTCAAGCATTCCCGATGATGAAATAGACCAACCGTGGATACCTCGAGGCTTGGATCAAGGTTTGAACTCACCAAACCACCCAAAACCCTCACAAACCCTTTTCAAACAACCCAGACCAAGCTAAAAGACCAAAATGCCCTTCAAACTACCAAAATAAACCACTCCAACCCACTGTGCTCGGAGCCCTTTGAGCGCTCAAACCTTGTCCGGTTAGCTTTTTACAGAGTATCTAATCATGATATTCTGCTGATCTTGGGGGCATATAGCCGTCGTATGGCAGTGTATAAACGTATTTTGGCCCCTAATTTGCCCCCTGTTAAGTCTGAAACCTATTTTAAAATCAAAAACCCATTTCCCTCCATTTCTCTCTCCATAAAAAAACCACCCTCCACCCCTTATTCAGGGGTTACCACCTGATCAACCTCACTTTCTCACTCCAGAAAGCCATTTCCAGTCCATCTTTTCCATTACAATCATCCTATTGAAGCTCCTTTAACTACAACCAACAAAACTAATCATCACCTTTCAAACTCACATACAGCACCATCCATCCAAAGAACCACTCAATCAGACCCACATTATCGCTCTTCTGTCCAAAACGTCCTACCTCAAGCCTCCAATCTAAGTAATTGTTCATCCATCCATCCAAACTACAAGTTCAAGCATTGATCAAAGTTAAAAAGGTAGAAAACCATGCAAATGGCTACGGGTTGGTCAACCTGAGGGTGAACAGTGAGTTCATGGAGGTCCTCTATACCTTCTATGAGCTCACAAGGTCTTAGATATCAAGAAAAACAACTGTTGAAAATGTCAAGCCAAAATGGTTTGAGCGCTCAAACACACCCTTTGAGCGCTTAAATTGCTTTGACTATTTTGTGATTTTCGTGATCTTTCATGTCATACCATGTTGATATCATCATTTAATGGCTCTTTGTTGGTTCAAACATTCTCACATCAGTTTATTTCAGTCTTGAAAATTGATCAATGAACACAAAAGGCCATGTTAATGATGTTCATCATCATCATCAAGCAAGAAACAATCATGCTTTATGAAGTAAACCAGTATATATCACTCATTTTAACAATGATCAGAAGGATGATGTTCATAAAAGCACCAAAGAATGGCTTGAAAACCACAAAAGCTCACATCTCCTGAATAGGGTTTGAGCGCTCAAACACCCCCTTTGAGCGCTCAAACACTATTTTGTTTCATATTTGTTAATTGCTTATTTCTGCTCTAAATCATGTTTTAAGCTTCTTATGGTGTGGATGTGTGGGTGTGTGTGTGTGTGTGTGGGTGTGTGTGTTGTTATTGAGCTACACCAGTGTGATCCTCCCTCATCCTCTCAATCTAATCATACTTATGCTTGGTTCATGACTCATTTCTCATTCATGCAAGTACATCAAGATCATTTCATGATCTTTCTGGAGTATCAGAGTCTTGTGCATCATTGTAAACCATCTTGAGAACACTTAAACCAAGAAGATGGTTTGAGCACTCAAAGCATTCCTTTGAGCGCTCAAACTGTTTTACAGTTCATCAAATATTTTCGTCATTTAGGATTATTCACTGTGTTTTGAGTGTTTTGGAATGTCTTACAATGTCATATTTTCACTTCTTTTGTACTTAATGCCTTGTTTGGTTCATTAATAAGCTTTGAATCCGCATTTGCATGATCATTATGTTCTGTTGAGCCATCAAAGCACCATTTTCAAGCAAGTAATAGTGCCTAAATTGTGTTTTCAACAAGTCAAAACCAACAGAAGCATGTGTGCCGGAGAAGGGTTTGAGCGCTCAAACCCTCCCTTTGAGCGCTCAAACCCCTGGTAGGGGATCAGATTGGTTTTGTTCTGCTGTAGTTTGTAGTGGTGTTTCTGGTTATTGTTATTACTGTTTTGCATGTACTAAAATTATTACTTGTTTGATGTCTTTGGTAGTTACACTTGCATATCATCATCGTTCACGTAGTTCATGAAGCACAATCATACACCGTAATCCATTGTCGTGTTTATCATTGTTGAATGACACCCGTTCCCCGTTATTTGCTCAGAGTTGAATCACGAATCTTGCATAATTCCACAAAAGCTTAGTAGAGACCGGTCTTTGAACCAGGCAAGGGGGGTGCCGTAAAACCCTTTCCCTCTCGTAACCAAGTTCCTAAACCTAAGATAGTATGATGATGACGGACCGGTACTTAAAACTTTATCCTAAAAATGAGGCACGAGTCAATCGAGTTTGGCTCCTCGGGGACAATCCGCTAAAATTCGGGTGGCAACTCCGAATCAAAATCCCGACCGCGGAGGGGCGTCCACAAAGTGTTCTTTCTCTTTTTTTGGGACCGACAAATGCTCTCTATTAGAAACTTAGATGTACCGATTTATAGATTAAATATCCACACGAAAACATTCAGAAAATCACTCACCCACTTCCTACAATGGTAGAATGACAAATGGAAAGAAGTCGCAAACAATGAGTTTTTTTTTTTTGGGTAAACGCAAACAATGAGTTTCTTACACTTCTAGTGATAATTTCAAAGTTGAAAAGATACGGTGGGCTCTAAACATCAGCAAATACTTATCAGAATTCAAAAGAACCAAATTTTAGTATAAAAGCCAATTGAAAATGAGGGGTGAAGGTGTAATTAGGATATGTATACATATTGGGAGGGGACTGATTTTTTCTCACAAACACTTCTCTTCCTCCCTCAAATACACCAACACAGTCTCTCTCTCTTTTCCTTCTTTCAAACTCCCTTCAATCCTTCACCAAATTCACCCTCCACACTTAAACCCTTCAAGACCCGACCATAAATCCTTCATCTACGCGCTATTTAGAGTCTAGGTACCTTGGGTTTCGCTTGGAGGAGGTGTATTTTGGTGGGAAATTCAAAGAACAAGAGTTGGGGTTTCATTTCTCACCTTTTGGAAGCTTCATCTTTGAAGCAGAGGACAAATTTCTACTCTCTCTAGTTGTATTTTGTTGATTTGTTGCATATATCTTTGGGTTACCCACAAACTTCTAGTCAATCTTGAATATCACCATGGATATGGATTTTGATCTTGTTATCATCATGAATGTGGGTTTTGATCACGATTAATCTTTGATTTCTACTCCCTCTAAGTGTTTCAAGTTGTTTTTGCTTGGTTGAAGGCCCCCTTCAGATTTGAAAATCTGTCAAAAAAGTCGACGAAGCAACCTAGTATCGATACGCCTGCAATCTGGTATCGATACCAGCACTTTCTCTTCTTTTTTTCTTTCTGGTCGACTGGTATTGATACCCCCTTCTGGGTATTGATACCAGACAGCCCTGGGCCTTATCTCCTTTGACCTTCGATCGGGTGGTTTGACCATGTGTTCGCTTTATTCATCAATTACATTTCAACAAGCCTTGTTCTAATCCAATCCCCGTACCGTTGGTTCTTTACCCAAAACCCCCACGATATTTGAACCTATTCTTGGACATTAGACGTGTGATGACGTAACATAAGGGACACATGCCACATTGAGTCGATTTTGACACTTTTGATAAGGTTATGACGATTGGAAGGAAAATACAACCCTTTGGAATATTTCGATGAATGAATTTTATTAAACGAACATTTGAGATTGGTAATTATGAATACTAGGGCCACCGTTCGGTGCGTTCTTGGCAGGGGTGCACAAAGCCCATGAAGTCTGGTAGGGGTGCACGGAGCCCACGAAATCCGGCATTGAGATTAACTCCCTATTAAAGACAAGTGGTTATTTTAAGAAATGATTGAAAATGAAGAACTTCATGAAATAAACGGTATTTTGGTGAAATTGGATAATTGGATGCGCGTTTGGACACTTTGGTATTTCTTTGGACACATGGGTACTTTGTAGTCATTTATCACTTGTTTTAGCCTTCTGAGTCATATTTTTCTCAAATCAATCATAGTATTCAACTTAATGTGCACATATCATACTTTATACATCTAGCGTTAGAAGAATGGTTTTCCTACTGGGCTACTGAGCTCACCCTACCATTTTCAGGTAATCGGCAAAGATCGTGAGATGGATGCTTGGAGTATGAATGCATGGCATGAAGCTTATTAATTTGATCATGAAGTTATTTTATCCTCTCTATATTTAGCATATTTTTTTGGAGATGATCGTGTAACTTTAATTTCTTCAATCTTTTGACAATATTTGAAATATGTAATAACGTTAACTCATTTTGGTACTTATGTATTTGGGTATGGGTACCCTTTTGTTAGAGACGCGTGGAACTTGATTTGGATATGTACTATTGACTTGATTTTTCAAAGATGATATGTATGACTTCTGACTAATCCCACGTGGATTATACTTGTATTTTGAGTATTAAAAACGAGGGTGTGACATATAGGCTACTATAAACATTGGCAAAATGAACATCCGATCCCTAAACAATAATGTCATGCTCAAAATCTCACCCTGCTGTGATACCCGAGGAATAAATAAAACAAATCCTAACTGCAACGTAATTGCCATGGAGAACTACCGACCCAACTTATCCACAATTAATGTAGAAAGAACAAGACCAAGAAATTCTGCAAACAAATTAAAAAAGACATGTAAAAATATGTTTAAAGTACATCAATTTCCTAAATACAATTTCAAGAATATCTAATGTTGCAATACCTGCCAAACTAGTGATGAATATATATATATATATATAGAATCCTTAATATTCTCTGAAAGGACTACCCTTGAGCCACATTTGCTTTGTTCACTGCTAAGCTCAGAAGTCAGCAGTACAATGCCATAATATGAAAATTATTTCCAAAGTGGACCAGCCACAAGAGAAATGTTGTCCGCATTAATTTTGATGAGAATAGCACCAATGGCGAGGAGAAACTTGTTTCAGAGTCCTTGATTTTCTTTTTGCTTGAGGTGAGTAAATGAGTATCATCCGATATAGTAACGTCTTCATTCCCATATGTCATGTGATCAGAGATAGGTATGCCCTAAGGAAGTTTTGTTCTGTTGAGGGTTGCTGCTTTTTCCAGTTCAGCCTGTGCTTCACTTGTTGTGCCTTTCATACATGAATATCTTGGATCACCAATCGGATGTGTAGGTAATTCTTACATCGCTCGGGGTGAGATTGTAGCTATTATTTGAGGTTTATAGGATTTTATCAGATTAATAGGGCATAAAAGTGTAGGAATTATAGAGTGTGTTTTGAAGCTTTATTTTGGAAAAATTCGAGTTGTGACAAAATGGTATAAAGGGGTATAACTTTCCTGTTTTTTTTAAATCTTATATATTCATTCCCTCATTTGTACATGGCTGGCATTCCCTTGATGCCTTCTTAATAAATCTTTATTACTTATCAAAATAAAAATTTAAAAAAAAAATCAAAAGCCAGTCTGTCCTATTGTTCTCGGCTAACCTTGTTGGCTTTCCCCACTCTTCTTGGCAAAACCAATAAAGAAAAATCTAACCCACATGTAGTGTACAAACATAAAGAGTTTCAAGTCCATAGTGGAATTAAAAGTATTCGACATTGCGCTATTTCGCCTCTGAAGTTATAATACATCCGTCAACATGTTATGAGGAAACTCCCTTGAGAAAAAGCATTGCCAACTGCACAAGATGAAAAATTAAAAGAGGGGGAAAAAAAAGAGAGGAAAAGTTTAAGAAACCAATACATGTTCAAACGTTTGGGGTAAAATATGACCAGTTGACCGATGGAACACTACTACAATAATGGTTAAAGATGACACACCAAAAATTGAAACAATGACAGTTTTTGTAAAACTGTCATCGAAAATATGAGGGTAGAGTTTTGATGTCAGTCTAACCTAAAAATTGTCATCTTTGCGATATAAGATGACAGTTTATAATAATAGTGACATTATTATCTATTTCTTTAATGTCAATTTTTGCTTAGAACTGACATTAAAACAAGGCGCTTCCAGAAGCCCATATGGATAACCTTTGAATGTCAGTTTTCCTTAAAAGTGACATTGAAACTAAGCCCTTTTAATGTCAGTTTTAATTAGAACCGACATTGAAGTTGATCATAAAATATGACTGTCAAAAAGTGTCATTAAACGTATAAGACGACAGTTTAAAACTGTCATCTTATATTAAATCTAAAACTGACATAAAAAGTACTCAGCTTAAAATTTTTCGAAAATATAGTATAAATATTTTTGTTGGTCTTTTGTCAACAACAAGCATGCTAGCTCAGTTGGTAATTAACATGCACGCGCGCGAGGAAGTAGTCAAGGTCTTGAGTTCGAGTCTTGGGGCAAATAAAAACCAGCTAATCACACAAGTGCTATGTAGGCGCTACACAAGCGCCATGAGGGTGCCATGTGAACTCCACTGGGAGGTCATGCGAGGGCGGCCACACGAGAGCCACATGTTCGAACTAGAATTGGAATTTTTTTTTTAGAATGGAGGATAGATAAGATGACAGTTTAAAATAGTCATCGTTGATTGTCATAACAAATCTAGACTTTTAATGTCACCTTCAAAGATGACAGTTTTAAAACTGTTTTTGTGATTCATGACACCTTTTAACTGTCATGGTTTAAGGTTTTTGTAGTAGTGGAAGATTGGAAATGAGCTAGAACCAGCAAAAGAAGAAAACTATAATGTCACCATTTTTGTATTGTAGCAAATGGCTAGATGCCTATGTTTGCATACACATGCGATTGCAGCCTCAAGAATTCTTCCAACTGACCAGAAAATCCCACAACCCCCAAGGAGAGAGTTTAATTGAGAATAGAGCAAAACAAGCGGGAAAAATAAAAATTGACTTTACATATCATTTTTAAAAACAGAGAGCACAAACAACAGACAAATCACTAAACTAATCCATTGGAATGGAGCTAATTTGCACGACACTGACTAAGAGAAATTGGATCAAACATTTTACTTTAACATTAAGTCTACATCCGAATAATCCATCTTAACCCCATAAAGGTGGCAACAAGAAGCCAACGACCATGGAAAGGAGAGGTCAGATAAACCAAACTTGTCCGCCATTTCAACTTTATTGAAAGGGGCCAACACCTCCTTCACACTCCCACTCCCACTCACAAATGAAGATAGCATTGTTAACTATATTCTCAAGGGTCAATCGTGAAATAATATACATTATGCATCCGAATATAGTAAAAACAAACAATAAAGAAACAAAGTAGAACGAAAGAGTCACCTACACAGGAACTTGCCGAGTAAAAAAGGCAAGCTTCCTTTCAATCGAAATAGATTTGATTTACATCTTCAATTCTGAAAATCAAACGATAACAAACAAAAATACATCTCTAAGTTAGAATTTGATTCTGCAACCAAAAATTAGCCTCCGATGGCATAAAGTCAGGGTTTTGATCTATGCCTGGTATGTCTATCTAAACACAAAACCGGGGCTTCCTCCCCCTTTTCAGATCTCTACCTCTTTCCCCTCCGTTACCTTTTCCAGTAACCACCACCACCACCGGTAGGCACCACCATCGCCTCTCTGATTTTCTCAGAAGAGAAACCCGCACGTGAGAACACAACAATCGGTTTAGGAGAAGCTATATGTAACAACCCATATTCTTTTTACGCAATTTATTAGGAAAAAATGAAAGAAAAGGGTAATCGATTAGAAGCTTTGAGGAGTGTCCCATAGAAGCTCTCTTGATAATTGCTGAGTATCACATAGGACAAATGGTTGGAACGAGTCACAAGCAAGGACACGTGGTGGTGTAGCGTGCCTTATAGGATAATACCAGTACAAAAGAAGTTGTTAATTTTGCATGGGTTATTTGGAAGTGGCAAGTGGGGGACAATTGACAAAGTGTATCACAATTTTGATCTTTAGAAGTAGACCCTTAGGGGAAGTAGACATGTTCATATTATCTGGGAAATGTGGTGAAAGCATACATTGCGCTCTAAGAGTTACAAATAAAGGTACTGATTCCCTAGTAGCTAGTCTGGCGGTGAGATGAAAAGAATGATCAATATGATGTTTTTCGGTGTAGTTATACAGTGAGAAGATATATGTATTCAACAATCATGATCATAATTTCAGGTACCGGATAGTGTGCAATACATTCCTAGCTAAATCTCTTTGCAAAGAGTGTTATTTGATTCTTTCATATTTGTACTCCTTTGATATCTAAGTTTGTTGATTTCGTTACTGTCACATCTTTGTATCGTGATACAGAGAATATTTGGCTGAAAGCCATGGAGCAAATTGGTACATGTGCAAATCCACCGAATAGAAATGAATAAGGAGATATGACTGGTTGGTTTCCTTGAGGGAAATCCAGTATACTTTTTATATGGCCCAAAAGGGGGCACGCGAATATGATTCACTTTGATTTGCTATCGTCGATTATTGTCCACATCTTTATGCCGAGCTATGTCTATTGTCCTCGTATTGCACATACTACCTGACCCTTTTTATATTTTTCAGGTGCAAAGAAAGTTATTGGTAGCCAATTGGAGTATTCGGAGGATTAGCTTGAGACACTATTTGCAGAAGTCATAGTTGTCGTTTTGATGATTTTAGGGCCATTGTAATTTTATGGAGCTTTCTTGTATAATTTTGAGGATATTAATTGCGAAGATTATTGTTTTGAGGTGTTTAAAAATGTGGGTTGTCACTCTATAAACCTGATAACCCTAGAATCCATAACGAAGGAGAAGAATCAGATGGAGGAAAAATGGAAAATACTGTAGAGGCAGAAGATGGCTTACCCAAAACCCCATAACTCGCACGTACAAACAAGCACCCCAAAAAAAACTTAATGGCTACGGGAACAGTGGCAAAAGGACTACATACCTGAGTTGCTAACACGAAACACGGACTGAAAACGGCAATGGAGGAGGGCGAAGGCAAGGTGAAGGTGAGGCGGTCCGGTGGAGGCTGAGAGGCGAAGGAGTGGTGAAGGAATAGAAGAAGAGGTGGAAGAGACGCAAAGGATAGATTTGATTCGGGAGATGGGTTCTGAAATGACGAAGAGGTGAGAAAGGGTGAACGGCGAGGTAGGAGGAGGTACTCTCTCTCCAATAATTGTCTGGGACAAGGAAGGAAATGGCGTGCATGCTTGTAGTTCCAATTTCCAAAAAGCAACGTCTGCAAAACGGAAGAATGCGAAAAAAAATGGCGCGCGAAAAAATGGCCCCTCTTTATATAACGCGAGGCCTTCAAATTGAAGGGTCCAATTGAAAAAATTGGGCATAAAAGTAGAGTGCCGCTCTCAATTTATCAAGCCACTTATTCTCTAGGGTGTTGATTTCAGAATAAGTCATGAACTAGAAATTACAATAAAAATCAACCAAAATAATGTAATTGTGCTTTTAATCCCCAAAAATGGTGCCAAAAATTGATCGTTGTTTTACCATACCAAAATATGACAACTAGCTCTCGACCACCACCTTCGGACCGAACGCTGCAAACGATGATCCATAGGTGCTTTGTGTTGGTCAAACTAGCTCTCGAACCACGTGGATAGAGTGCAGAGATGCAGCGTAGATGAGCCGTACGACAATCGATCTTGTGCTGGTGGTACAGTGTACGCCGTGCCACGCGACATGAGGAGACCCGAGCCACGTGGCCGATCCATATGATTCATGGACATTGCATTGTAGTTGGTCAAAAACGGCAATGTTGCTGAGCAAAGTTTAGTGCCTCGTGGTCGAAGCGGGTACACTTGTACCTAGGGGTGCAAACGAGCCGAGCCGAGCTTTGTAGTGTTCGAGCTCGGCTTGCTAAGTAAACGAGCCGAAAAATCGAGCTCGAGCTCGGCTCGATCATAAACGAGTCGAGCCCTTATCGAGTCGAGCCAGGGTAATTTACTTAACGAGCCTCCTTAAACGAGCCGAGCCTATGTAATCGAGCCGAGCTTTTGCGAGCCGAGCCGAGCTTTAGCAAGCTCGTTAACTAAACAAGCCTGAAAATCGAGCTCGAGCTCGGCTCGTTTACTTATCGAACTGAGCCGAGCCGAGCCGAGCCGAGCCTTAACGAGCCGAGCCACGAGCTGCTCGCGAGCAGCTTGGTTCGTTTGCAGCCCTACTTGTACCGCTATCGCTACCCAAGCCCTGCATCCTAGACGCGACCTGACCCAATGCCTCGGCTCGACCGTGGTGACATGGGGCGGGGTGGCCATCTCTGCGTTCCGGGCAGTGGGCCAAAAATGACGATTGGGCCCATTCAAGTTGATATGTCCAGATGGGCTTGGTGTAGGATCTATTTATCCGACCCACTAAAAAAGTAAGGGCACAGTTTGATGGTTAAATATTTTTTATGCAATCATCATGGTCCCTTAAAAACAAAATTTTTTTGAAACGAAGTCCCTAAAAAAATTGAAATTCCCAAATGAGACTATCAAAATGGGATGGATGGAATAGTATAAAATACTTTTGGTTAAACATTTTAGATTATAAACGCGTGGATAATTTTTTTATTTAAATTTAATTTAAACATCTCTTCCACCAAAAGAAAATTTTAAAATATATTTCCAATTTTTTTTTTTCAAAACTGACAACCAAACACAGTGTTTAAAAACATGGATTTGGGGGGGTGTTGTGCCCCTGGGTGCTTTGCACCGTGCTGTGCACCCCTCGGCCATCCGATTGTGTTTTAGATGGTCCAGATGTGTTTTGATTTTTTACCGGCAAAAATAAGTCAAATTAAAATTAAAATTTTCAAATACATCCGGACCTTCCAAAATACAATCGGATGGCCGAGAGGTGCACACAGCACGGTGCAAAGCACCCAAGTGCACAACACGCACCCCGGACCAGTAAACACTCTCTGAAAAGCACAAATTTTCGCAATCACGGCCTTTTCGAACCCAAGGATACGAATCATTGATTTTGAAATCAGGATTCTCTTGTCTTCACCTCTGTCTCTCTCCCCGCCCCACTGGAGGAGTATTTTTATATTGACAACTCGTGGACCAGTTTTTTCTCGTGTGCGTCTACGCCTTCCCTTTATCTCTCTTTTCCCTACCAAACCCTTGAGAGAAACCAAACCCATTTCCTCATAATTCTTTAGGTTATTCTCCCGAGTTTCATCATGGAGGAGGCTAACGGTAAGACCATTGTGACTATTTTCTTCGGATTTTTTTTCAGTTATTCGTTATCTGTACCATTGTGGCGATTTTCTGGATGAATTTGGTTTTGGGGAAGTTCTTAGATTGATGTTTGTTACATTTGGATAATACTTCTCTGATTCTTGAATTTGTGGACCGGTAATTTGGAATTCTCTGCTGGATCTCTGTTAATTTTGGGTCAAAGCTGTTGTCGGGTATGTTATCGCAAATTTTCATGCGGAATCCCAAATTGATGTCTTCTTGGCTCTAAGCCATAGATAACAAATGGGTTTGTCCTGTAACAGTCTTTATTCATATATGGTACCTTCCTTTTTTCTTTTGAAAATCCTTTGGATGGTGAGAACGGGAGACCGAATCTCACCATTTTTAGTGGGTGAGAAAGGGGAAGGACCAATCAAAACATTTTTATTTAAAGTTTCGTCAGTTCAAAAAAAAATCGAAACATTTTATTTTTGTACTTTTCTTTCCAATTCTCACCAAAATACTCAATCCAGATGAGTGATTTGGCAAGAAACCATACCCCTTTTCTTTTCTCACGAAATCTCTCCATCCAAAGAGGCTTAAGGGAACCGATGGCATTTGCACAAATGGGGTACTGATGGCCTTTGGGCCCCACTTAGGATACTTGCCGATGTATCCATTTTCATCCAGAATACAGGGCCCTACTACACAGGGCCCTATAATCTGTATGAAAAATGATTACATTGGATCAACTTGTTTCAGGTATCCGTTTGAGATGATTTCTCGCTGGGCCACACGAAAAAATATTCTAATTTTTTTTAACAGTTCCAATTATTTGTGCGGGGCCCCACAAAGGCCATTTGTAGACTGTACCCCATCGGTACAAATGCTATCGGTACCTCTAGCAGGTTTTTTTTTTCCTTTGGTGCTGCTAGTTCCAGTTTTATTTCGATTAATGGTTTCCTATCTCAATGTATGAAACACGAAAATCCCTCTTTTTATTAATCAAAACGTTCCTTGTTCCTTCTGAACTTTCACTTAAAATGGAGGTTCTTGTGAGCATAAAGACGTGGAACCTCAATTTTACCCTTGCAATGTTAGATTAGCAGTCTGGACCAATTTGATGTGATCCACTAGGCTTTGTACTTCAATTTGATCCTTTACGGGTACTGTTCTTTGATATTTGCCTCCTTTAGACATGATAAAGTTCATCTTCTCTTATCCATTTTGATGTTCACCAGTGGTTGAAGCTAAGGATGGAACCATTTCTGTTGCCTCTGCATTTGCTGCTCATCAGGAAGGTAAAGATCAATTTTCTCTCTTATTTCAAACATTTTTTTTTCCTAGTAGTTGAGTAAGTAAAACAATCGTAAAGATTATTGTTTTAGTGTACTGAGTAAGTAAAACAATCGTAAAGATTATTGTTTTAGTGTACGTATCTCTGACAAGAAATAGTGAACTGAATCATGAATCTATTGCAGATTGTAAGGTTCACTTTGAATAGATAATGATAATTCAGATATGGAAATGGCCAAGACATTTCCAAATACAGTGTTGAAAGTCGAAACGAAAACAGTATGGATGTAGCAAAACTTGTTGTAAGATTAAAAGAGCATATATTACCTCTCAAAATGCACATATAATGCCCCAAACGAATAATTTTCAATCCAGTAAAATCGTATAAATGTGCGAACATAGACGTTGCCTATGCCAAACACTACTCTCTCTCTCTCTCTCTCTCTCTCCATGCATTATGCAAACAAAATCAGCAACATAACCATATCGCAGTGACTTGTAGTCTATGAAGCACAGACACTTCACTAGAGGTACTGGGGTAAAACTCTTTCTGGGCACCGAGACCCTACAGATAATCTCCGAACATTTGTCAGAATTATATATTTTTTAATATTTTGTCGATTTTTTTTTTTTGTTGTTGGACAATCTAGGGACTCTCTAAAACATGCTCTATATGCGCTAGGACACTCTTAGCCTCGCAAGACACTTTACGGACACTTGCAAGACAAGTTGGGGTGTTGCATTGAACTATAATCCTTAGTTTAAGCCTTGGAAAGTGTGACAGCCCATGACTCACGTGGATGCAACGAAGTTCTATGATATAACAAAATAGATCATGCCCTAACTTGCACAAGGTCTTTTAAAGCTGTGCGGGCGTTAAAGCTCGTTGGTACTTCACAGTTAAGCGTGGAGCAATCCAGGGATGGGTGACCTACTGGGAAGTCCATGGAGCTTGGGCTGCCAAAGCGGACAATATTGTGCAAGGCGGGGGCGGGTCGTTACAGTTGGTATCCGAGCACAGCCTTGGACTACGGGGTAAGAGCCACCTCTAGAATCTGCAGGAGTTACCTCTTGAATCTCTGAGTGGGAACAAAGTGGTATGCAAAACTAAGTGTTATACCTCCTGGGGAAGGTCGCTGGGCCAATATGCAACTTGCGTCATAAGGTGGGGAGAATGTGATAGCCCATGACCCATCTGGATGCAACGAAGTTCTATATTATAAAAGAATAGATCATGCCCTGACTTGCACAAGGCTTTTTAAAGCCGTGTGGACATCAAAGCCAAGGTTTTAAAACTTGCTAGGCGCTCCCAGGGCGGTCGGGCACTTTCTAGCTTCCAGGGCCAAGTACTTGGTGCCTAGTCGGACAATTAGTCGGTATAGTCGGGATAATCAGTCTAGTCGGGCTAGTCGGCGAGGGTCCTTCTAGCGCCTAGGCGGCGAGTACTCGGCCTTCTAGACCTTCTTTTAGAACATTGGTCAAAGCTCGTTGGTACTTCACAATTAAGTGTGCTCACATTGGAACAATCCAGGGATGGGTGACCTACTGGGAAGTCCATGGAGCTTGGGCGGCCAAAGGAGGCAATATTGTGCAAGGCGGGGGCGGGTCGTTACGGAAAGTCGTCTTCTTTTTATTTTTATTTTTATTATTTTGGAGATACACAATTTATTGAATGTAAATAAACATTGTAGACGTCGAAATTTTGAACCTCTTTTGTTGTAACACCAATGTGAGTGATGTAATAACAAGTATGTTCTAAGGTCCTATGCAAGGATTCAAACCGTTAGATGATGCAAACCGTTAGACGTGTTTAAAAAGTGATTTTAATGTCCTATGCAAGGATTCATAAAAAAAAGTAGCCGGAAGGGCTTAATCCGAGCAGATTTCGATAAAACTGCACAGTTTATAAATTTCGATAGAACTTATAAACTCTGCAGTTTTATCGAAATCTGCTCGGATCAAGCCTTTCCGGGTATTTTTTTTTCCACGAATCCTTGTATTGAACCTTAAAACATAACAGTAGATAAAAAAAAATACCCAGAAGGCCTTGATCCGAGGAGATTTCAATAAAACTGCACAGTTTTATAGGAAACTAAGTTTTATTGAAAACTGCTCGGATCAAGCCCTTCCAACTTTATATTATACTTGGGTTTTGAACAACCTCACGGTGGGTGATGTCACCTATGCGGTCAAGGTGTACAGAAGGGGGCACGTGTCCTCATATTACAGGGAACAAAAATTTAATATAATTTTTTTTGAATTGCAATTTAATATACTTCAAATCAGTAGTTTTTGTTAATATATTCCCTAGGAGCACATGGTAATGGTCATTAAATGAAACCAACTCCCTCCACTTCTGTGGGAGGAGGAGCAACCGATCCAAAAACAAAAAATGCTCAGAAAGCCAATGTTTGGAAGGATCTTAATAGAAGGGCCGAGACTTACCTAATGATATTCAATCAAGCTAATTTTTTACCATGGACAACATAGTCGACGAGATCTACAAAATGAACGTTTCCGATCATTATTGTGAGCCCCTCCTACAGAATCTAAGACCTTGGACTTAGACCCTATACATTTGCTACCCTCTTCCTGTCTACCCACTATGCGCCCTCCACGTGGCACCTCGACTATAGCGCACCTACTGAGATGTCGAGGGCAATTGTAAATTCTTACTCATTCTGTCCCAAAAGTTAGTCTACTACATAAAGACAAGTAATTTTCGGATAAAAAATGTCTCCATCTCGTGGTGCTTTCACATGCTGAAACAGTGAAACGTTTATAAACTAGGGCAAGACTCGCTGGCATATCTATTCTTTCTGTGCAACTTTTTTCTCTTGGATTGATTTCAGACATTGCCCCTAATTTCTAGTGTCTCAAACTGCCTTAAAACATTTATGATGGGCGAAAAGTTCATGATCAGAATGCATTTAATCCCGTTCCAGCTCGAATAGGATCATTACGTTTGATAACCCCCTGGCAATCACATTAAGATAAGTCGGGATGTCTTTTGTGTAAATGTCTTGTTAGAAAATATCTTTTGTAGGTTTGTTGTGGCGAACTATATCACAAATGGTGTATTTTGACTTCATAATTTGGGACATAAAAAGGTGAAATAATAGGCAAACTAATTGGGATGGAGGGGGTAAGTTCATCCAGATTCAGGCCCCAGGTCTCTGTTTAAATTATGGAGCACTTTTACCGTTCATTATAAAGTACTCCCTCCGTTCCTAATTGTTAGTCCTATACTCTCTCTCTTGCCATTTTTCATATCAAAAAATCAACTACTTCCGTGTATGATTTTTCGATTTTTTTCGCACCATATTAAAGAGCTCAATCACTTTGATTTGGTGCGATGAAATTCAAAAAATTATGCACGGAAGTACTTAATTTTTTGACTTGAAAATTGGCATGACTTTCGTAAGGGACTAACTGTTAGGAACAAAGGGAGTATTTGTTTAATTTTCATCTTAATACACACACAAAATAAAATAAAAAAAGAGAAACTAAGGTAAATCAGCTTGAAATTAAAAATAATAGCCCAAATTTTCATCACTCCCATTTGCATTACATTGTTTTCTTGATAGAACAATATCACACATCATAGTTTATCCATGATACTTAATATGAAGTCTTGAATCTAGTTAGAGAGAGACACAGAGTATATATTCGCACCCTTCTATGTCTTTTTCTCAGGTATGAGCACTAACATTCTCTCTGTCTGTATGTATCGATCTGTTTGAGGAGGAATGTGGTTTGTCTAAAGATATTTATAATTGCACTTGTATTCATTTAAAAGTTTAATTTATTATAGTTTTACCACATTTAAAATGTTTGGTAATTGCGTTTTTGCCCCCGAAGTGTCCATAAAGTGTCCGTGAAGTGTCGAACCCCAAATTTTGGAGACAATAAAAAGGGGACACTTTAAGATTAAGTGTCGAAGACATGTCGGTGTGTCTGACACATGTCCGACCCCAATACGTTACCTCCAGTGAAGTGTTGGTGCCACATAGATTTAGCCCACCCAATTGTCCTTTCACAAACCCACTCCAATGCGGCACAATAGTTTCACTTCAAGTGCTTTCTATCATTCTTGCTAAGAATATTTCTATTGTCTTCTTTAAGGTCTCTGCCCTTCTTCTTGTCTTTTGTCTTTCTTATCGACCATTATGGGGATTGGGGGAAAGGAAAGCAACCATGCACAAATTCCTTGCTTCTAGATAACAGCACGCCAAAAATAAATCTTTTATTGTGCAATCAATCCAAATACTATCTTGACGGGTCAAAGTTTC